>APFE030043694.1:124767-158092 GCA_000404065.3 Pinus taeda | reverse complement strand
TTATATAGTTTTAATAAACATTTTATTTCAACCTCACATATAAAATTAAGATACACAACTTTATTTATATTTAACTAATACTTAATGATAAATCACCTTGTTAGAAACTAAATCTCGCAAATTTTAAATTATAAAGTAAGTTCGACAAGTTTAATGATAGTTCATAATTATGTTAGACAAGATAGGACTACTAATTTCAATAAAGTAAGAAGGAAGATATATAAGCAATGTAAAGAGAATGCTTTAGTTATTTGAGAGTTGAGCAAACATAGGACTACTTCACACCTAGGCTTTTCAAAGGGCTCTTATATGTATGATAGATATCACTGCGAGGTTAAGAAAGGGGTCCACCACAATAGATAATTTAGTAACCTATAGTGAGGAAAGGGTGTAATAATTATTAATAAACAAGTAGTGATAGACAATTTTTCCATTTGGAATAATAAAAATGTAATAATTTTTAGGCTTTTCATGTAGAATGGTGGGTCTTTTGATCATTATTTAAAGTGGTTAGCAAAGTGATAAAGGGACCGGTTAGTTCTTCAATACATCAAAAGGGCCTGCTTAGTGCACAACATGTGCTTGTGTAGCAATGCATTTATGTTTTCCACACATAGGAGGTCTAACCTTATAGTCACAAATGTCACATAGTGGAAGAGAATTGACTATGGCTTAGGGCCCATCAACACATGCTCAGAACAATTAAGAAGAAAAGTCACCCAATAAACTATAATTCTTCTCAATGGCATCTTATATCAATGATCCTTTTTATCTTTATAGGAATATTTTTATATAGCACTTAGGACAAGGTGGACACTCCATAAACCTACATCTTTAGGTTTTTTTTGGAGGCATTTTAAATACCATTAATCATATCGAATAAGCACAATTTGGGCCCTTCATGAAACTCTTTAATACTTCATCATATTTCTACTGTCATGATTCCATGGATCGAGTTTAGTCACTTAGTACCTTGTTGACATTAATATTAAAATCATGACTTGACATTGATGGAGACATTGGAAAAAACAATGTATACTTACTACTACATATTATAACATATTCCTTAAAATAGGCTATACCTTGCCATATCATTAGCTTTATTTTATTTTAGATCTCTTATATACATTCATGAGTTTTAAGTGTTTTAACTTTATTCAAATATGTTCGATGGATATGAATGTCAATTATTCCATCAACGTGGCATTAATATAAAAATAGTTAAGGCTCGCTTTTTTTTATCTTATCTTGTGGAAATTTGTCAATGGGATATATATTCTACATAGCTTTGGCACTATTGCTTTGTTGTGATGCCCCAATTTAAATGGAATTAATCTCATAAGATGTACTTTCATCTATAATATATAGAATTCAAGTGGATGCAAAACAAGTTAACATATTTGTCAACCTAGGATGTAGAACTTATAAATATTATTAGAATTAGCTTTTTATCAAAAAGGACATTTCAATATGTATCTACTAAGTCAATTATGCTTTGCTTATCTTGGATTGTTCTTGAGATATAAACTCTTAGTATAGCAATAATTTTATAACTGTTTAAACATGGTATTTGAGTTTCAAAGAAAATTGTTTATACTTCGTATTCATATGTATAATTAGTTGATAATAAGCTTTTAGATTGATTAATTCAAATTGATTTAAATGAAATTTATTGGTGTTGATTTTGTTAGAGTTTGGTTATACAATTGATTTTATTATTCAAAATTTATGTTTGTTTGTTTTTTTTACATGATTTTTCTAATGAATTGATAACCTAAGAGTGATTTTTCATTTAAGTTATTGGATTTGCAACCATAAATTTAATTTTAGATAAAGTTGAATGATGAATCTATGTTTAGTTGTAGCAAATAAAATCTTATGTTAAAAGTTTTATGACTATTCTCAATTTTGAGTTTGTACATAATATAACAAATTAGTTGGTATAGAAGAGTTCCATTCAATATGATTTCTATTTAGATTTAATTTAATTTAGAATGATATATAATTTGTGTTTAAATTATAAATGATTTACAATGACATATGATCCATGTTATGTAGTTTTGAATGTTGAAAAATGCAATAAGAAATTCTTAATATGATTTGCCTTGATTAAATTGAGAAAAATCGAATTTCCGCATCAGCAGACAACTTGGATGACGTTAACTTGTGTGACATGGCTTGTGTCACCCAGTT
This sequence comes from Pinus taeda, assembly GCA_000404065.3. Classification (NCBI taxonomy): domain Eukaryota; kingdom Viridiplantae; phylum Streptophyta; class Pinopsida; order Pinales; family Pinaceae; genus Pinus; species Pinus taeda. The sequence continues at coordinate 155,899 of APFE030043694.1, read as the reverse complement.
TACTTAGTAAATTCGAGTTGGAGGAGTTAGAGTTCAGTCCTAAATGTGTGATTGCTAATTTGTAGCAATCAACATTAGTTATCTCAGGTTATTTTTAGTTAAACTAGTTCCAACTTTTGGAGGAACTAATGGAAGGTCAGTTAAGCAGTGTGACTTCAGTCAAACTCAGTGATCATCAAGTTAACTGATAGATCAACCCAAAATAGCTAGTGCATGTAGAGAATCGAGTAACATTAGTTGTAGACTGGTCTGGAGTGTACAAGTGTTGCATGCAGTTAGATGATCAACCTAAGGAATTGTGCAATTCAATTAGAGGAATTTCCTAAATAATAGGGGCTAATTCTTTAAGGAACAAAGCAAGGAAATAGGAGGCCAAGCCGAGGAAAAATTTGACTAAGTCTGGGTCAGAGGCCTTTACTGAGCAGAGAGATAGGTTGTGCACTTCTAGTGTGAGCTCAATTGAGAAAAGAAATTGTAATACATCTCTATTCATTTGATTAATGCAAGTAGGCATTGGGGTTTTTAGCATATTTCTTTCCCCACATAAAAATACTTGTTGCATGTGTGTTATTTCTTCTTGTATGTCTGAGATTTTTGTTCTAAATTGTGAATCAATGTTTGCAGAGCAGTAGTGTAGGTTTGTGTCTTGTAATTTTGATTAAAACTTCATGAGAAGTTGTAAATCGTGGGCTAATTCCTACATGGTACAGAGTTTGATTCACATTAGAGAAGGAAATTCAAATTTGTTTCTCAGAGGTTCGAATTTGAGGATTAATGTAGCAACATTTCTTTAGAGTTGAGAAGATGGCCTTCAATGGACTAAGGCTAGAGTATGCCTTGGAAAGAACCTCTAATTTTGTTGCATGGAAGGATTGCATGGAGGTAGTGTTTGATGACAATAGTTTTCTAGAATACATCAAGACAAACGTTGCAAAACCTCAAGCATCTGATGCCCAAAACCTTGCTCAGTGGAAGAAATATGTAGCCAAGGTGAGGAGAATAATCTCAGAGGGAGTACGGGATCATATCGTCTTGAATATCCATGGAAAATAAACTTCGTTCATGATGTGGAAAGCTCTAACAGAATTGTTCGAGAATAGTAGTGACCATAGAACACAAGCGCTCAAGGATAAACTTCGAAGTATCAATATGAGGAAGAATGACACAATTCCACAGTATGTAAGGAAGTTTACACAATGTTGTGATGAACTTGGTAGGGTCAGCGTTAATATCCCTGCAAAATACTTGGTAACCCTAGCCCTTCTGTGTCTTCCCAAGAGTTGGCATAGCTATCAATATTTAGTGAATGGGAGGGAGAAACTGTCGAGTTGGGAGCGCTTATGGTCTGATTTGGTACAAAAGGAAATAAGGCAGAATACCAGAGATGAGAATTCATCCAAGGGCGAGGATGAAGGAAAAATTGCATTGGCTAGAAAGGAAAAGAAGGGAAAAGGGAAGAAATCCGAATCCAAACTGGAATCCATTTAAGTGGGAAAGAAGAAATATTTGTCAAAAATTAAATGATTCCATTGTCATGAATTCAAGCACTATGCCATGTAATGTACACACAAGAAGGAAAGTAAGAAGACCTCGGGAGGAGAAACAAGTGAAACCTTGGCTTCACAGTTCGAGCTTGACTTTAACCTCATTGCATGCATGGCCAACATAGTGATGGGGAGCATGTGGTACTTGGACTCAGGTGCATCATTCCACATGACGGGTAATAGATATTTTTTAAGTGACATGGAGGAGAAATCTTTGCAGATCCACATTGAGATGGGGCACGATGGAAGGTATAGTGAAACTAGGATTGGTACAGTTAGCTTTTAGAGGGAGTGTGGCTCCCCCCTCAGGCTCAAGGATTTCATGTTCATTTCAGGCCTAAAGAAAAATATTGTCTCTGATGCAGTTTTGGAAGACCATGGTTATGATGTGATCTTCAACAAAGGAAAGGAATTCATGAGACACATGGCCATGAGAGAGGTGAAGTAGATTGGGGTTTGTGTGAAGAACATGTACAAGCTAGATGTGGAGGATTGTGCTGCATTGAGCCCAAAGGCAGAGAAGGTGCAAAGTTGCGATATCGATGAAATTTGGCATAGAAGACTTGGCCATTTGCATCATGGAACTTTGAATATCATGCAACAGATAACCACAAGCCTCCCCAAAGGAGCACTTGAGCAATAATATGTATGCAAAGGATGTACTTTTGGAAGTATAAAAAATTTATATTCCATGATCGGGACAAAAAAGTAGTTGCAGTCCTTAAAAGGATCCACTATGATGTCATGGACCTTTCCCGATAGCCTCCACTGCCAGGCACAAATATTTTGTCATTTTTATTGATGACTTCTCACATAAGTGTTATATCTTCTTCATGCGGAAGAAGGATGATACATTCTCCAAGTTCGTAGAATTCAAGGCACTAGTTGAGAAACAAAGGAAAGAAGGTGAAGGATCTCAGGAGTGATAATGGAGGTGAGTACATGTCGAATGAATTTAAAAATTTCTGTGAAAAATAAGGCATTCAACGAGAGCTAAAAGCATCCCACAACCCACAATAGAATGGGGTGGTGTGGTAGCGTCTACAACCACCCTTCAAAATTTTTCCTATGCTTCATTTTGGAGCCTCCCTCCTCAAATCACAATGCTCATCTTACGTTGACCTAGGTACTTGTGATTTAATTGAGTTTTATCTTCTACTTACGACTTGTGTTTTCCAACTTTCTTTTCTATCTAACCTACAAGACGATCTATTCACTTAGTTTCAACCAAGTTCTAGGCTTTCCTCAGTGAAATGCACAATCCCTAAGGGCAACCAACCTTCAGTCCAAGAATTGCGCAGTCTATGCCTGTAGTGAGCCTTCAACTCTAGAATTGCGTAGAGCCAACTGATAGCCATCATTAAGTTGGGAAACTGCGCAGAGCATGAGAGGGAACCTGAGCCACTCAACCCAGTAATTGCGCAGAAGCTTTCCCTGAGTAGTTTCTGAGTGCATAAGACATAGGGCTGCACAACCCTTCCCAAAATTGGACAATCTCTCCAGGAAATGCATGATAACTTTTCCTAGAAAAGAAAAAACATCCCTAGGAATTAGGGATCTATATTAGTTTTATGAAGGTGGCAATGCTATATTTAGAAGTTTCTTCCAGGTGTCGCTTTTGTCCTTGATCTCAGGCATGCGCGTCATGAATTCTAATTTTTCCCAATTCGAAGTAATAGATGCATTTATAGCTCATTTGTATACTCGATCATCAAGCTATAGCATGCCTGAGGATATCAAGGAATCTTCGGAGCATCATTGTCACTTTTCAAGGTCAGTTTTTATTTTATCGTCTTTTGTTGCCTTTTCTGTTGCTTTTTTCTTGTTTAGCTTGTGAGAGTGTTGTTTCACTTATTTTTTTTGAGTGACTACTGGTGTTTTAACTTGTTTTAGCTTGTAGAAATGTTTTTTCAAGTTTTTCATTGCCTTTCCCAAGTGTCGCATGCATTACCCTGTTTTTGCACTAACAATCACCTTTGTGGCGACTCTCTCCACATTCTTCATTCTCCTTCTATTTGGTTGATCCCTGCACTTGTTTTACTTGCATGCATCATCACTCAATCATATATTCACTCAACATCACGCCATCCTATAGACCTGCTTAATTTCACACTTCCCTTGGGCAGATCTGGGAATTCACTTGCATGCACTGCGCAATTTGGGAGCTGAAGGCCTCTGCCTTGGCTTCTGGAATTGCGTAAAGGTTGTCTTGGATTGGCTCCAACTACGCACTGCGCAGTTCCAGGAGCCAGTCTCCCATCTTGGTTATTGAGACTCTGCAATGTGCAGTCTCTCCCATGCTTTGCCCTAGACTGAACTGCACATTGTACAGTTCCAGTGATTAAGATTTCACACTGACTATCGGATCTATGTAGTACATAGTTCCCAAAGTCATTCAGTCACCCTTGTTGGTCAAAATTACATAATCCCTCTCATTAGTTACCTTGATTGTTGCTTGATCATGTTGTGAAGTTAGATTTGTAAGAGCTAATGTTTGCTTTTCATGAGTGTCCTTTTTGTCCCACAGGTACCACACTCGTGAAGTACTTCTCTCCAACAGTAGTTGTACCATGGCACCAAAGAGAGATGCTTCAAGAAAGAACACTGGAAGAAGTACTGGGGAAGCAGTTGAGCAAGTTCCAGTTAACTTGCCAATATATGTAGACACTCAACTATCCATAGGAAAGGAGTCAACACTAACATGGAAACAAGTCCAGAAACAGTAGTAGAAGGTAGCAATCCAATACAAGATCACAAAAAGAGGAAGCTGCTGATATAATACAGGGAGAAAAAAGCCGCAATGTAAAAGTGTATTCAATCTTCATTTAGACAACTTTGGAAATGAAAGAAAAAGGAAGCAGAGGATATTGACATCAGAGTGGAGGAAGAGAAAAAGAAGAGATTTCAAGTAGCAGAACTGAAGTTACAGGAGATGGAGAAGAAGGTGAAGGAGGAACAAGAGATGAGAAGAGGAGAAAGAGAACAAAAGAAGAAACAAGAGGAATAAGAAAGGCAAGGTGCAATGATAGAGAAAATAACGCGCATACAGGTTGAGGAGTCATAACAACTAGTAGCTAAGGTAGACATTGAACAAATGCAAGATCAGGAAATTTCTCAGCAGATTGGGCAGTTGATTGAGAAGACAAACATGGAGTTAGAGCAAGAGCCATGGAATGAAGACATTGACCTCATGCTGAGAGCACTTGAGGCAATCTCTCAGTCTTTGCTACCTCCAGTGTCAGAACCAGTCCCGAGTGAACAAGGAGATGTTATCCTCCTTTATGATCATCCGGTCATGGATGCTTACAATCTGTCATTTGACAAGTTGCAAAAGAATATTTTATAGGCACGAAGGAAGCAATTTCCAGATGATCGCGCATCACCTGCATTCATGAAGGAATGGGTGATACTGCCAAACATCAGGAAGCATCCAATCGCCCTTGCCGAAGCCACCTTGGCCTATGCTAGAGCAACAAGCTCCAATGTCAAAAAATTGTTGGTCGAGAATGAACAATTGACGAAGAATTTACAGGAATCCAGGCAAGAGGAAGAACAATCTCGAGAGTAGAGCATAATTTTCGCAATGGCAGAGATGAGGAAAGTGATACTCGTTGTAGTATTAACACTTGAGACTACCATGTGAAAACTTTATGATGAATTTGTCATCATGCACAAAGTAGTTGTCCATGTGCATGGCTTGCAACAATGCAGCAAGAAGTTTGTTCAAACACTTAGGAACATACATGCTGTCATCACCCATGTGCAAGTGGAAAATGTGGTACAAAGGGGACCTGCTTCACTTACCAAAAATGATGAAGCCACAGGCATAGCTAGACAAAGCAAAGGTCCAAATGTTGATCTAGAACTTTGAGAAGCTCACCCTGTTGGGTAGTAGCATACAAGCTTCATATGAATGGTTGCACAAGAATTTGGATGTCATGGTGAAAATGCACAGGATCTTGTCAATCAGTTCCCTCACCAAAGCTAAGCACAAGAACCAAGTCCGGATAGAGATCGACAGGTACATGGGGCAGCTAAGGCAAGAGGCAACCAAGGATGACTTGGAGCTGAACATACACAACATGAAAAAGTACATCGATGGTCTTGTCAAGGTCAACATCATGTAGCTCATGCTTCAGAATAAGTCAGATATAGGTTCTGAGACCACACACTCGGATGCCATGGAGGAAAGAGTCCGCCTTCAGGAAGACAACATTAGGTAGTTTAGGTACACCATCATGTAGTACCAAGCTTGGAATGTGACCAAAAGTCACCAAGTGGAGGTTGTTGAGTTGGTCTTTCCCCAAACTTCAGAGTCATAGTGTTTTGTCTTGTTAGGCTGTCTCTAGCTTATTTTGTCTTACATGGGCACATGTGGAAAATGTATATCTGTTGTAAATGAAATTCCAAGTGTCATTAGTGGGATGTGAATAGTCACTATGTAATGTAATGAGTTCTATGTACAGGAAGTTGAAGAGTCATGAGGGTAGTCAAAGAGTCACAAAGGGGAATGTCAAGGGTCAACTCATCCTTTGTTATAAATAGAAACTCATAAGTCATAGAAGGGGCTTTTGGGAGCCAAGATTTTGGCTAGGCTTAGCCTTAGAGAAGGCTTGGGAGTATTGTGATGAGACTTGGCTTCTTCGTAGTGTAGAGTGAGTATACATCTTTGGAGGAGCAGGTGTTCATGACTGTAATGTTCCACTATTGGGGCTAGTGGTTGTCAATGTTGTATGTATGGATGGAACTTTCACTTAATAATAATATAACTGAGCCAACACATTTTCATGCATATGTTGTTATTGTAGTTGGACTATTCTTGTTGCTTTAGCAATGTATGTTGTTTAACTTACACATTTTCTTATGAACTACTTTGTTTGAAATTGTATGAATCTTGTTGAAGGTGTGTTGTTGGATTAACCCACCACTTTGTTTTGTGGACTATTCCGCATTGCAGCTTGTGATGTCATTCCTCTCATGTGTTCCTTTCAAGTTGCATACTATTATAGGCTTCTAAGGGACACACTTCATTTTCCCTTCCATGTGTTAGAACCCCCATGCATATTACTTGACTCACTGCAAGGTCACACACTTTCTTTCGACCAAAGTCATCGTACTTATCTATGCACGTTACGTAGTCAAGGAACTACGTTACCACCTACTGTTGGGACTCCTACTCCAAATGGTCTCAGTTATATTTGGGACTTCTTACCGAGGAGATCCCCCCTGAATGTTGGCAGGTCCAGTACCATCAACAGGTGGCTAAGAGAAAGAAATGTAGCATTGTGGGAGTAGCAAGGGTGATGCTGCATGATCAAGGTCTACCTCTTCATTTGTGGGTCGAGGCATGCAACACAACAATCTATTTGAAGAATTGGAGTCCTCATTGGATTCTAGGCACAATTACACCAAAGGAGGCTTTCTCGGGGAGAAAGCTGGATGTGTCACACTTCATGATTCTTGGAGCCTCTGTTTACTGCCATGTCTGAAAAGAATCAAGGAAGAAGCCAGAGCCGACAACATAATTAGGGGTATTTTGGGTTACACAAAAATCCCTCACAACTACCATGTGACTTGTCATCCCTAAGAATGACATTTGTGTGAAGGGATACAAAATTTGATGGAGATAACTCCATGAAATGCTATCTTGAGAGGGAGATTCAGATCCCACCGGAAGCAGAGATTTTAGCTCCAAAGGAGGAACCTTAAGAAGTTGTGGAGTAGCCACAAGTTGATGAGAAAAGAGTGGAGATGACAACTCAAGAAGAACAATCCAGAGAAGGCAGGAAAAAGACCAAGGAAGCTGAGAGGCTTGTGTAAGATGTGAGGGAGAATGTGGGTGCTCCTTCAAATCAAGACATGCAGAGAAGGTCACCAGATTAGTACACTGGCTACATGGATCTAATAAGTGAGCTTGTAGAGACCGAGCCATCCTCTTTTGAGGAAGAAGTATAGAAACCTGTGTGGGTTGATGGAAGGGTGGAGGAATACAAATCCATTGTAAAGAACAATGTTTGGGAAGTGGTCCCATAAAATAAATCGATTGTGGGTTTAAGATGGATCTTAAAAGTAAATCATGCAGCAAAAAGAAGCATAGAAAAGTACAAGGCCAAATATGTGGCCAAGGGGCACTCTCAAGTTGAGGGCCCAATTGACTATGAGGAGACCTTTGTTCCTGTATCAAGGTACTCATCCATAGATCAATTCTTTCTCTAGTCGCACAGATGAGGTGGAAGATTCACCAGATGGATGTAAAAAAAGCATTCCTCAATGGATTTATTGAGGAGGAGGTGTATATCGAGCAACCAAAAGGCTTCAAGAATTTTGATCAGGAGCCTCATGTGTGTAGACTCAAGCGAGCATTGTATGGTCTCAAAAAGCACCCTGTGCTTGGTACACCAAGATCGATAGCTATCTCATCAGTTTTGGCTTCACCAAAAGTGAATCAAACGCAAACCTCTATCATATCTTGGTAGAATGTAAATTATTGATTATTGTCTTATATGTTGATGACTTGATTTTAATTGGTGATGAGTAGCTAATTATAAATGAAGGACATTGGTCTCATGCACTACTTCCTCATATTAGAAGTATGACAAGTTGGTGGGGAAATGTTTGTCTCTCAAGGAAAGTATGCCAAAGAGGTACTGCATAGGTTCTGCATGGATAGTTTCAAACCCATGGAGACACCTCTAGCGACCAACTGGAGGAAAGGGGATACAACTTAAGGTGAGGAAACAAATGATACTATTTACTGACAGTTGGTGGGTTCACTAATGTATCTTGTGAACACATGACTAGATATGTGCTATGCAGTCAACCAATTGAGCCAAGATATGGTTAGGCCAACCAAGTTATTTTGGAGGGAAACTAAGAAGTTTGTACTATGGTATAAACAGATAGAGGGAGTGAATCTATGTGACTTCATAGGTGCAGATTGGGCGGGGAGTCTATCAGACCAAAAGAGTGCATTAGGTGGAATTTTCATTGTTGGGTCCACAATGGTTTCTTGGTACAACAGGAAGCAAATTTTTTTGGCACTTAGCTTAGTAGAAGCAGAATACATGGCTACTAGTCAAGTAGCATGTGAGGCAATCTGGATGAGAAAGATACTTGTTGGATTGTTTGGTTAGATGATGGATCCAACTGTGATCTATTATGATAATAAGCGTTGCATCAAGCTCTATGAAAATCTTATTTTTCATGATCAATCCAAGCATATAGATATCTGGTATCACCATGTACGGGAGTGTGCGCAGAGGCAGATAATGTTGTTGCAGTACATTCTGACATTTTGACAAAGGCCTTGTCAAGAGGGAAGTTTCAAGTTGCCACAGGTGCAAGATAGGGGTGGTTGATAATCCCTTTCTTGCTTAGAGGGAGTGTTGAAAAATGTAGCAAGAAATTCTCAATTTGATTTTGCCTTGATTAAATTGAGAAAACTCAAATTTCCACATCAGCAGAGAACTTGGATGATGTTAACTTATGTGACATGGCTTGTGTCACCTAGTGTACTCGATAAATTTGAGTTGGAGGAGTTAGAATTCAATTTTTCATGTATGATTTCTAATTTGTAGCAATCAAGGTCAGTGATCTCAGTTTGTTTTCAGTTGAAATAATTCCAACTTTTGGAGGAACTAATGGAAGGCCAATTAAGCAGTGGGACTTCAGTCAAACTCAATGATCATCTAGTTAACTGATAAATCAACCCAAAATAGCTAGTGCATGCAGATAATTTGAGTTACCCAATTGAGGTGGAGATTCCAAGGCAGTGTAACATCAGTTGAAGACTAGTCTTGAGTGTACAGGTGTTGCATGGAATCAGATGATCAACCTAAGGAATTGAGCAATTCAATTAGAGGAATTTCCTAAACAATAGGGGCTAATTCCTCAAGGAACAACACAAGGAAATAGGAGTTCAAGTCAAGGAAAAAAATGACTAATTCTGGGTTAGAGGACTTTAGTGAGCAGAGAAATAGGTTTTGCACTTGAAAGGTGAACTCAATTGAGAAAATCAATTACAATACATCTCTATTCATTTGATTAATTCAAACAAGTATTGGAGTTTTTAATAAATTGCTTTCCCCAGATAAAAATACTTGTTGCATGTGTGCTATTTCTTCTTGCATGTTTGATATTTTTATTCTAAATTGTGAATTAATGTCTGCTGAGAAATAGTATAGATTTATGTCTTGTAATTTTTATTAAAACTTCATAAACAATTGCAAATATACAACCTAATTTCTACATTGAATTATGTATAATTTGAATTATATAAATTATTGTTTTTGAATATTTATATAAAATTAAAAAATATACATATACAATATCATTGTTATAAAAATAAATAATGAAATTGTAAAATATACCTTTATTATAATTTATAAATAACTTAATATTTTTATAATCTATAAATAAAATATCTCCATATTAAATATTAGTTAATCTATAAATAAAATATCTCCATATTAAATATTAGTTAGTAATGTGATACTCTTGTCCCCCTTTGAGATATTAGTTAGTGAGGTGAAACTCTCCTCCCTCATCTTGTCCCCCCTTTTGAGATATTAGTTAGTGGGATGAAACTCTTGTCACCCATCTTGTGTATTCTTTGAGCATGAAAAATGAGTTTGCCTATGAAAAATATATGAAATACTATATGTAAGAAGGACGTCAAAACATATATTGATTGAATTATAAAGTTTTGGTAGGGAGAGGTTGAATCTTATCTATGTGATTGTTAAGGTAGACATATTTAAGGTATAAATGGATATATATTTATGAATGTTATGTGAGTAGATACTAATTTTAATGTTATGTTTGTTTGTTTTTTTTCATAATTCGTTGGCTTAATGTTGTTTGTTGCTGATTTTTTAAAAGTATTTTCAAAGTTTTTAATGGCATTTGTATGGTTAATTTTATGTTTGTGGTTGTCACACGGAATGAGTCGATTTTGCGGACAAGCTCGACCTTCCTAGTATTTAAAGATATCTAGTGACAAGCAAGCCAATCAAAAACTATCTTTCTCTAATTATGCAATTAAAAACAAAGGCAAACAAGTGTTTTAGGCCTACCTTGGGTCCAATGCAAGTTTGTGGAAGCCTCGCTCCTTTGATCCAAATGAGCTCCCTTGTAGCAAGTTTGCAAACACAAACAAGCAAACAAATTAAATAGCACCTGAAAATCCAATGTCATAAAGCATATCCATCATAATGATCAAGGAATTTATGAAACAAACCACATAAGACAATTTGTTGAGAAAAATGAATCTGATTGTATTAATTCAAATCAAAGAAGAACTTTACAACCTGTGCCTTGATGTTGTACAAGCTCCTCCCAGGGTCCAACAACAAGTCTCCTCTACTTTGACAAGTTTCACTCACTTCCCAATGAAGCCAAAAGGTATGTGATCTCTCCTCTCAAGCTTAACTAGGAAGTCTCAATTCCAACAGCATTTACCCTTAAAAATGTTTAGCTTCTAACCTCTCCAGCAACTAGCCCAATGCCTTAATTTATAGTGCAATGGAGGGAAGTTACTAGGTCCTCCTTCAAAGGGCTAAAACCCTCCTTCAAAGGGATAGCTCCTCTTATCAAGGGATTAGCTCCTTTTATTTTGGGATGCATGAACCACCTTGGAGCGAACATTCCACGTCAAAATTCCTTCTAGAATAATCTAGAATTAACCCAAAGTGAGTTTTTTAGAATAAACTTGCGCCTTTTTGACTTTCACAGGGGTTCGCACCCACCCCTTTACAGACAAAGCGGGTAGATCCACAGGTAACATGAACAAAGGGTGCGGGACTACAGGTAACAGTGAGAGAAAGTGCGGAACCAGATCTTTATTGATTTTTAATGTCTTTCTCTCATTTTCAAAGCTTGACATGAAGAGCTGAGGTCTAAGACTTGCTTAGGAGGATAGTATAAGTGATGATAGACCCATACTAACTGCAAATAGTCATGGTGACGATATTTTTGTGTAACACCAATCAAAAAATCAATTCACGTTTTCTCTTTTTATGGAAGGTTAGAAACAATGACATGGAAGGAATTTCATGTCATGGAAGGAATTCCATGGCATAAACTCACATTTGATGAAAATTTTAATGAAATTTGTGGCATTAGTTAGGGTTATGTACAATATTTTAGTAGATGATGAGAGGATTTATTGATTATGAAACTAGTTTTGTATTAATGGCCATTACTTATATGAAGATACCCATAAATTTTAGTAATATAAAGATGTATAGAGGGGTTTATATTGTCCGTGTATACATTTGTTGTAAAATTATGCTGGTTGGGTTTTCTAAGCATTATGACTTTTTCATTGCTATGGTTTGTAGTATGTGTGAAACATGTTTAACAAAAACTCTAAACATGAAAATCATGACTAATGTTAATTTTAGGAGAGAAATGGAGCACTTACATTATATTCATAAATGAAAATAACTTGCAATAGTTCTTATATGTAGCCATGAAAGTTGTAAAATTTTGAGTTTGTAAGTGTATTTATGTTGTCATGAGGAATTTGTGAGACTATAATTTGTTCGTTGAAGCAATTAATTTCATCATATATTCTCCTCTTAGAAGTTGTGTTTTTTTAGAAGGCTCCTTCATTATATCCTATAAGAGACTTGATCAACTTGATCACTCTCCCAAAATTTTGTACTATGTATATATGTTTAGTAATATAAATGTGTACATTTTAACAATCTCATATTTTTTTGATACTTACATACTTGATCTCTTGTGTTGTCTTAAGTGTAAATATTAGCATTCTTATTGTGCATATATTATTTGGTATTGGATCATATTCTTCATGGAATTTAGATTTATTCACCTCAAGTATTCCCACCTTTCACCCTTACTAGATTTCATGCAATTCAACTTAGTATAAAAAATACCCTAGATATAATCTCCTTGAGGGTTTTCACCACTTGTTTTCTACTATTTCTACACTATTTGCATATAACTTCATCTTTTTGTAGTGACGCATTTGGAGAAATGGACACATACACTTACTTATTATGAAGATCACTTGAAAATCAATGTCCTTCATCAAATTAGCACCACATCCACTTACTAGGTATTAACTTAGATTCTTAATATTCTAACACCTTCACTACTATAACATAATTATACAACTCCCTGCACTACTAATAGGCATGTTCCCAACAACCTTTAGAAACTATCATGAAGGTTAAGGGGGAACATCCCCTTTGTGGCCTCCATTTATCATTGCAAGGTGGGTTGTGGGTAGCACCCTTGCATGGCTGAACGGGTAGCATTCGATATCAACAAAAGAAGACTATGTTCAACTTATTTTTTCTTATTCCCAAAGTTTTTCTTTTGTATTTTAAGGTAGATATATGATAAATACATCATTGTTTTCTCCTACCGAAAATCTAGAATGGCTTTGAGAGGTTCAAAAAGGAGGAATCAACAAAAGACTTAAATAATAATAGTTCACCAGAGTAGATGATATAGATAATGTAGGGGATGGAAATATACTTTCAGAAGTTTTTCATACAAAATTAATCTCAACTAACCTTTAAAAATTATTTCATTCCAATTGGAAGCCAAGGTATAGATCCTCAAGTTTGACAAGGGCTTCAAAGTTGAGAAGCATGATTCATAGTAGTTCAACCTTGAAGCATACTTCAATATTTTCCCTAATATTGTAGAGGCATGGAAGGTCCTACCTCTTAAGATCCATATGGAAGAATCTACCTTAGTGGAAAAAACACTAATGTTTATTTCCTATTAAAGAATGAAAAGTCACTCGATGGTATGATTTCAAACATGTATTGAATAGAAAGCTATACCCTCTTATTTATTGAATAAATCTATTGGAAAAATGGCTTACATTTAATAAATTCAACACAAAAATTCGAACAATGCATTGAGTTATTCAATAAGATTTGGATGAAAGAGGAAATTTCAAATCCAAAGTAGACGATAACAAAACTACTGCTATTAGAACCAAACTAGCCATGTTTATCATATATTATTTGCATGTAGCATATGAAATATCCATAGCCAATAAAACTAAGGTTGGTTATAAATAAATTACTAGTAATTTTTCTTCAATCCTTCCACCTTTAAGACTTCATACAACCTTATTGAAAAACCAAAGAGTTTGGCCAACCTCTTCGCGTATTGGTCAATGAAATAAATATAACAATTAGAAAGATATAACCCTTCCCTTAATGAATGCACAACTATTAAAACCAAGTGAAATTATAATATTTTCTTCACAAAACAACACCATAAAGATATTGATATCCTCACAGAGAAACAATTTGATGATATAGAAATTATAGTTATGTTGATGGTGCTAGATACGACCAACATATAGGAGGATTTCCCAATGTGAAGTCCTAACAAGACCTCACACTATTTAAAGTAGGAGCCCCATCTAGAGTATCGACCCAACCACCATAATTAAGGTTTGCCTCAGCTGTAATGAATAACATAAGAGAGTATGCACATAACCTTTGAAATCAATAAGTACGCTGACACTGTAATACACCAATTGCAATGTGTACAAGGATACTTTCACAATGGGAGAATAAAGAGTGAGTTTTTGGAAGGAAAGTAATAGTAGTAACCTAAAAGAGGCACACAAGGGCAAGGAAATATTTGTTAATTATCTAGAGAAATAGTTCACATAGAAACAATGATCATTAAAGAAAATACAACACACATTCAACAAGATAAGTACCAAAGCCAATGAAGTAGTTCAATTTCCTTAGTACAAATGAACATAACATATACCGCTAAAGAATAGTCTTACAATATTCATAATACATGCATGTAAATTGTTTGGCTCGATGAGATTCAATTATTAGATGAAAGATCCAACTACACAGTTATAATGATGAGCCAATAGCTCCAGTAGTGGAACATTAAGTCACTTCTTACTTCTCCAAAAGAATGATCTTCTCTCCTATGCCAAGTGGAAGAAGCCAAGGCTATCTATCCAAAGTATAAGCCTCAAAAATCCTTTTTCTTGAATTATGAGGGTGTATTTATAACAAAAGGAATGACCTTTCATCTCCCCTTATGACTCTTGATCTTCCCTCATGATCTTGGACTCCTAAATGACCTTTGAACTTCTATTTGACTCTTTTGTTCACATGTGACTTTACATATTCCACATGTGACTTTTGGACTTCCATCTCGTTTACATTTTGTCATTTTTTGAGAAAAATACAATTACATCCACAAATGATGTCGAAATACACATTGACACATGATATTGTGATGTCACTTGTACAAGCCATGACTTGGAATTTATGAGATGGAACTTCATGATGATGTGGAAATGCCAAGCTGCTCTCTTGCTGCTTTGTCTTTAATATTCGAGAAATATATACTTTGTTCTTCATCTTAACCCTCCAAAGGGTCATAGATCAACATTGGGACCTTCTGAGTCATCATGAAATATCTTAATTCTTTGTTGATTCAGGATGTCTCCATGTCTTCATGATGGTTCTTCTTTGTGATTCTTCTCTACAAGTGCTTCTTTGTTCCTCCTCCTTGACATATTCTTTGAGCATCACCTTGCCTTGTTGAGGAGGTACACCTGCCAATGAAGTTCACCCATGACAAGGAAAGATTAGTCTAAAAAACCATCTATTATATGCCTACTTTGCTCATGGAATAAGATACTTGTGACAGGCCTCTGTAAGAACTGTGAATGAAGGGCTTGATGAGGATGACACAATTGAGCTTAGAAGTGGATACAGAAGGCACCAATGCTCACTATAACTACACATGCACTATAAGGAGGGGATATTCAAGGTATACCATAGTGGGAAAGTGAAAGAGATAATGTGATGAGATTCCTAACTAATACTGCACCATGCACTAGGCTTAAGGGAGTATGGTATATTGATAGTGTAGTTGAGCTTGAAAATGAGCAAGGGATGACCCCACTGCTTACTGAAACTATGCCATGCGTTGAGGAGGTAAGGCAAGACAAGTTTTGGTGTTGTGAGGAAGTTTAGTGTAAAAAGGTTGAGGGATTTCTGTCTAAAACTGTTCCATGTGCTATGAATGAGAGGCAAGCTTAAGGGAAGGTGAAATTTTCTTCAATAGTTATCTACAAGAAGCTCCACTTTTCAATACTATAACTATGACATGCACTAAGAGGAGGAGGAAGCATAAGGGAAGGAACAATTTTCTTCAACAACGGTTGAGTTTTCACTAAAAGTGATCCCTGCACCCTATGCTAGCACACTTTTCTCCACGGTGGTTGATTGTTCACTAAAATTGCATCCTATGCTAAAAAATGCTCATTGGAAGAGGAAATTGCACATTTGAGTAAGGCAAGTAGTAGAAGGTATTTCACTTTTCCTCGGAGATGCTTAGTGCATTGTGAGAGAGAAGAGACCTTGTATGGGGCATTTTACTTTACATAGGGCCACTACAAATGCTCCATGCACCCTACATGGTATAATTGCTTAGAACTCAGTGCAATGAATCAATATAAAAAGGAAGGGTTAGGTGACTATTCCTTGAAGGTTGTGAATGTGTAGCTATAATAGTTGACCTTAAGAAAGAATTAGTGCATAAGTTTGGAAGGGAAATATCTCATCAATGAGTCTCATGCATAGGTTGTGCTCATCACAAGGAGGAGAGTACATATTCACAACTTGCATTTAACAAAGGGACCATGAAGAGCTCGAAAATGGATAAGTGTGGGATTAGTAAAGTAAGAGAGGGGAAAACATCCGAACAAGACTAAAACAAAAATCACAGACATGAATTCCATTAATGAAAGTCATGGGAATGCACAAGAGTCATGAACAACATCACACCTTGAAATGGTAGAAAAGCGACACTGATTTCTAGGTGCGATAGTTGAAACGACACATTACGACACTTAGAGCAAAAGTTGCAACACAGGTGTCGAATGTGACCAGAAAATATGCTAAGTTGTAGGAATGTGTCTAGCACATATTATTGTGATATATAGGACCATCTAATGCAAAAGAGTGCACTAGAGCTTCCTCTAGTGATGTGAAAAGGCGTGACACAAGCATGAGTGGAAACAGTTAAGAGCGACACTTGCAACTGTAATAAAACATGAAAATCTCACTTTCAAAAGCTAAAGAACTTGAAGGAGACACATGTTAGAGAGAATATAACATGAAAAATCCATTTGTTAAAGTGAAAGTCAGAAAAAATTATAGTCGCGAATGAGAAAGTGACACTTGTGAAAGAAAAGGTGCACAAAATCGACAATTGTGAAAACTCAATGAAATATAAATATAATTGTAACCGACGTAGGGGGGGGACTATCAATGGAAAGTGCACACTAACTGAGAACTGTCTAGGCTTGCATAATAAAGGTGTGCTTCTGCATTTATCAAGGCCCAAGCACATGAGAACAAGTGAATTTGACACTTATAATTCAAGAATAAGACTTTGGTGCTTAGCAAAATATCAAGCGACAACGAAGCAACTATGAAATGACAGATCACAAGATCCTTAGTAGGCTCGAAAATTCAAGTGAAAGTAAAATTTTGGAGAGTGTTGATTGTAGCGTCAATGCTTGGCAACGCACTAGTAGAACTCTAGCTTCTCTGTTTAGGTTTTATCCTTAAGTTCAATGTATCAATCTTTCAAGAAGTATTGATTCACCATGTAGATTACCCTGGCCTTACCACTTGTACTAGTTAAAGATATAATCTCTTATTTTCCTTTCTCTGCTTCAAACCAATTTACAAGACTAGTCATACCTCAATTGTTTCGATAGGGGAGAAGGATAATACATATACTGAGATTTTAATAATTAGAGCTAAGCACATTCCCCAGTGTTGCTCCGTTGCTAGCGAGCCTATTCAGTGCCCCGACAAAGTTTCTTGTTGGCCTCTCTGCTTAGGAATCCTTTCTCTCTTCACCTCTTTATTTAGTTACTAATAGTATGTGCAAATGGCTTTGAAAGAAAATTGAAGTTAATATGCTTATTTAAAGTTTTTCTCCTTTCCCTTTTCTACTTGGTTGAGTGACCGGTCAAAAAACCATTGAATACAAGGCTGAGATAGGAATGAAGATCCTAATAAATATGCAAGATTTTTTGTTTTGACAAAGGCTTTCTCTCTTGAATGAATTATATTTTCTATTCAGACATCATAAAATTTAAAGATATATAAACAGAAAATAAAGAAGAGGATAACAAATTAGCCAAGAGTTTTTCATAATCAAAATTTACCTTTTAAATATTTTCCACATTATCTTTGGAGCCAAGAAAACATATTTCATTCAGGACCTTATTAAACAAAACACGAAAGAAAATACAGGAGAAACTAGGACACAAGGCCAAAAGAGAAAACAAATGGAAAACTGAACTAGAAGCAACATGCTAAACAGAGTAAGAAAACATAGGAAAGACTAAAGGAGAGTGAGTGTAGGATGAGTATATATGGGAAACTAAAGTGAAACTAAACCTATTTCTAACCTAAACATATAGAGGGTCAAGGTCAAGTGTAATTAAATTTCCAATGTAACCATCGTGACTTCTCCCAACCTGCAAACAAAGAGATGCAAGCGATTAAAACACATATAAAACAATGTGCAAAAGAAAAGATGAGAGCTTGTAGTATAGAAGGTATTTTCTAGATGCAGAAAGATGTGACATAAATACTAACCTTAACCAACCTGCAACCTTACCTTTTCGATTAGAAGAAGAATGAGACAAACCTTGTAGGATTCTTGTGAATGCACCTTCATCTATATTGTCCTGCTTAGAAAACATCAAGAAAGATGTAAGATTGTTATTTGCAAAAAGGTTTGCTAAGTTAGATGCTTCTAGGAAATCATAAATTGGATCATGAAACTCAAAACCATCCTCTTGAAAACCCTGAAATCCTTGAACACATGAAGTTCCAATAAATAACATGGAATCCAGATGAGAATCTCGTAAGGGAAAATGAATTTGATCATAGTCATAAATATTATCAATAAAGTGAGGAACTGATGTTGGGTGTGGAGCCTAATTATCTTCTTTATTCAAAGGTATCACCGCATTGGTCCCCAGTTCGTAATGTGGTGGCAATGCCGCCCATAATATTTGCACTGCAAGGGGGGTCCAGGGGGGGCAGATCTTTGAGAGCCCCCCCATGGTGGGGGATTGGGGGCAGCGCCCCTGAAGCTAAAAATAGATGTAAATTTTCCTTGTAAAATGTTGTAATTTTGTATTCAATCTGGGCTGTTCATTAGGCGGATATCTGATGATAGAAGTTATGTTTAATTCAGGGTTTTTTTCCCTAGAAGGCAACCCCTCGCTATATATGAGGGAATTGTATTGCGTTTATGTAGATCTGTATTCTGAGTGAGAAAGAGAGAGGATATTGTGTGAGAGTGAAGAGGGAATTACAACGGATTTGCTGTAGGTTGTATCTCTTTAGTTGCTGGATAATATAAATGGAAGGACTGGATGTTTCCCATGGACATAACCCCAATTGGGTGAACCACATATATTAGTGTCTCACTTGTTTTATGTGTTTTTTGTGTTTACATTTATGTAGTATTTTTTTATGTGTTCCATTGCTTTGTAATATATAATTTTCTAACAACTGGTATTAGAGCCAAAGGTCTATTTGGCTGATAAACTCACAGGAGAGAAGGGTTCTTGGTTTGAGTGGGAGCAATGGCAGAAGATGGTAGGTTTAGCGTCGAAAAATTTAACGGAAAAAACTACCAGCTATGGAAGATGCATATGGAAGATTATTTGTACCAGAAAGATCTGTACCAACCATTGAGTGGAAAGGAAAAGAAGCCGACGAGTATGACAGACAAAAAATGGGATATTGCATGTGCCATCTTGTAATCTCATTGAACTGGTTTATAACAATCAAAGAGTCCCCAAAAAATTGTTCCTACCTGCAATCTTTTTCTACCACAAACAAGAGCAAAAACTTGAGGTTGAGTAACTTTTCATAGTTATTTGTGCCTCTGCTCAAACCACCTTAAATTTAAAGTAGTGATTATCCCAGAGAAATGAAACCCTCCCCCAATTCTCCCCTAGTAAGGGAGGCCCCATCAAAGTATGCCCAGGGATAGGATCGATTAACTTCTTTAACTATAATGTTTCGAGGCTCGTGCACTTACACAACTTCAGAAATCAAGTCATATGTGGCCATAACTTTTGCTGCGACCCTCTCAAGAGTGGTAGCCTTTCCTTGGAAGATATCATTGTTCCTAGTGATCCATATGCCCCAATTGATAATAGGTGGGAGATTTCTGATTTTTTTTGGGTTTTCATGTTCCCACCAAATTTGCCAAGCTTCTTTGAATGAAAGACCCTTCCACATAAAGTTTAAAGCCAAAAAATTTTAGACAGTGTTCCATACAACCATGGCGAAAGGATAAAAAAGAAAGAGATGGTCCACAGTTTCCTCTACATTCTTGTGTAGGACACGCCAACAAGGCCCAAACATGCTTCTCTTCTTTAAATGGTCACTTGTAGGGATATTATTTTCTAATATGCACTACTGGAAAAGTATTGCTTTAGTTGCACAACTAATCTTCCATAATTTCCTCCAACACCAAGCTAAATACCCCATTTTATTATCATAAATGATATACAAATAACCCATTTTTGGAGAATATTCACCAAAAGGGGAGGTACCCAACACAATGTGTCTTCCCTATCTCTGAGGCGTACATGGGATGCATTGAGAGCTGTAGTATAATTTAGCTATTGAACTGAAAAATTAATTGGTAGGTTTAGATGATTTGCATTAGTCCATTCCTCTGCCCAAATAGATGTTCTAGCAATATTTTCCACTTGGTTCAAAGCAGATCTTCCATTTGTATTAAGGAATTCAACTAGCCCTCATGGAAAATGATAGTTTTCTCCACATCCCACCCATGGATCTACACCTATCCTCATTTTTTCATAGTTTCCCATCTTTTAGGCCAGTCCTTCTTCAACCACTCTGAATGAAGCTAATAATGCCTTCCAAACAATTGATACATTTGACCTTTTCTTGTTTAGGGCCTTGATCCATTCTTCAATAGAGATAAGATGGATATACTTTATAGATACCACTTTTGTCCATAGAATATTAGTGGATACCAACCTCCATCCAACTTTGGCTGCCAATGCCTTAGAGAATGAAGTAAAATTTTCAGACCCCATCCTCCCCACATCTTTGGCAAAGTAATTTTTTTTCTATCTGACCCAAGGGAAAACCCATCCATCTTTTGATCCCATCCACAAAAATCTATAATGAATCTTATGGACAAAGTTCAAAACCCCTTTTGGAATCCAAGACAATGATATCCAAAAGACTGAGATATCTTCTAAAATTGATTTTATGAGTACCAATATACCGCCCCTTAGATAACCATCTAAATCTCCAAACCTTTAATCTCTTCTTATATATATATATATATAATATATATATATATATATATATATATATATATATTGGTTTTTAAGGGAGTTTGGTCTGCCATAAAAAAATATTTTGATTTCCATCTTAATTTTACGTTTTCTTTATATAAAGATAAAGTAATTGAAAGTAAAGGGAAAATAAATTATTTACTTTTTAATGTTAAAGAAATATGTAATTCCTTCACTAGTTTAGTACACAGTTCATAGATTTGATGTTACATGATATGTGATGTATTCTATGTCTAGTTGGCATATAATAGTTAAAATAAATATATACTAGAAATTGCCCCAAAAAGGTGCAAAGGTACACTGATAGGATTGTTAAATTGGAAAAGATTGTAGTTTTGTTTCATAATCATGCAAATGATATTGATATATTAAATTTTAAATTTTAGTGTTTTAGTATTCTCTCTCTCTCTCTCTCTAGAGAACTGGAAAAAGTACCAAATTATATTGCAAAGCAACATTGGTTGCTTGTTCTAGTTTCTTTTTCAAAAGCTTTGGCCAAATTTCTTAATTAAAAGGACAAATCTGCTAAAGTTAATCCACTATGAGAAAAAGGTACATATATTGAGGAAGCAACACATTGTAGTTTATTAGCTAATGATAACAAATAATTGCAAGACCTGCTAGCATGAAATGCAAGATTACAAGGCAATGCAATGCATGCAAGGGTCACATTTACTTTAAGGTTTTTATTTTTATCTTAAAATATAAATATTTTCTAAAGCCATGGGGAAAAAATTGTAGGGAGATATCCAGGGATCCCCTTTTCAAAGAGGCATTTCCCAATAGTTTCTCAGAAAAGGAAACATCCCCCAAAATTTCACCAAGCATTCCCAAAGGGGGGATGTGGAAACATCCTCATTCGAGCAATGCGAGGAAGGGGCATGCCCCACTTGGGGGAGTGAATCTCTGTGTAACTTTGCTTAATTGTTGTTGTTAAGGTTATTGGCAACATGGCTTCAATTCTTAGAAAGTGAAATGTTTCCTTGTTGTTATAAAGCTAGAAGGCTAAATGGCCCTAAATAGAGGTTCGTACCCCCAATGTGCCTTTGGACACCTTGATTCTATCAGAGTAGTTTTAGGATGTGACATAACATGGAATTAGCCATTGTTATTGTGCCATCATAGGTCCATCAAATATTAGACAATTTTGCATCATGCAAGTTATGTTTTAATTTTAAATGAAAAACACTCTACAACTCTCCTCCATATAGGTTCAACCCTACTCTAAAAGGCAAATCTAAAGGAAAAGTTATCTATAGGTATGACCTGCATTTCTCGTAGGCCATAAACCTCAAGACAAAAAAGTACTTTAACAATTTATTTTCTAAGAATTTCATGATTATTTACATTTTAGGTTCCACTTTGATGATCATACCAATATTAATTGTGGAAAGCTAACCTATTTGAATTACTGACACTAACACTAAAATTTACATCTTCATTTTCACATGTTTGTTTGTTGTCATACCGAAGCTCCAATAATTTCCACTTTGATGATCAAATCCAACCATTATAAAAGGCTAACCTATTTCAACTACTAGACACTAACAACAAGGTTCACAACTTCATATTCACATGTTTGTTTATAAATCATATGATGAATGAATTGAAGCATAATCAAAGCACACCATAACTACATGACAGGGTTTAGGATCTGCATTCTAGATTTACTTTAATGATCAATTTATGCAAGAACGAAGTGTTGAAAAATAGGTATTAGGTTCCAATTAGATCTAGAATTTGTACATTTGACTTCCTCAGGTGTTTGGGTTCTTGGGATCTATAACCAAAAATACAAATGGAATGAAACATTATAGAGGACCATTAATCTCCAAAATTCTTCCATGTACTAGTATAACACAAACCTGATATGACCATTTTTCACCTTGACAATCCCTTCAAGTTTATCTATTGTAGTCTAATGCTTGAAAATTTTAAAATGCCGTCTAAGTATAGTTCTTGTATTCTCTTGGGCATGTCGAGGCTTACTATGGTATTTAGAAATATTCCAGTGACTAGAACAGGCAAGGGGTTCATGTAAATTAGTTTACCATAAATATGATGGAAGGAGAGTTCCGCCTTTGAAGGGTACAAGAAAATAACTTGCAGAAGTAAAGAGCCAAAGTTAGGAGAAATATTATACCACTACAACTTTTTTTTGGGAAGGGATGCAACTAGTATGGACATAAATAGGCTTGCAACCTCTTTATGCTATTTTTGGGGCCACAAGCAAAAATTCTTGGCAAGTTACAAAACAAAATCGGTCTTGACACAATGAATGCTTGCTCAAAGTTGCATTGAACATAAGTTATAACTCGATGCCGCATATAACAATACATTCCATGCAGAAGTTTTCAACTTATGTTAAGAATGATAATAATCCATGGCTATTCAAACTGGAAGCCTTGATAACCATATAAATTTATGCAAGTAATTTCAAAGAGGAAATGGCCAGATGTGATTGTGACCAATGGACTTCTACCGAAAAGTATTGAAGGAAGTAATAGTGATTCTGACTTGAGGAAAACTCATAGCTCTAGGAACAGGGCCTACAAAGAAGGTTCTGGGACCTACATGAGACATATATTAGGAATGTTGCACCTAGGTATAAAGTTGGCCTCAATGATTGAATATTGCACCTTTTTCTTACAAAGATACCCATTGACATCTCTCACTCATTTCCAATAGTCAACGAGGTGATAGTTAAGGGAAATGAGCTTCACTACTAGGATCATAGGGAAAGGGGTTGGCTTGATGACCTGTGGATCCCTCATTAAGAATTACCAATATTACTTAATATAAAAAATGAAGTCATATACCAATAAAATTTTATCTTGTAGCTGAAGTTGAACTGTTAGAATTCATGTAATGTCTCCCAAACTATAATACTATTTTATAAGCAATATGTTATTCAAATCTTCACATACCAGTTAAATGAGATTTGAATAATCTTTGCTATTTTTCCAATTATGGACTATCAGCCTCCGTGATTGAATGTGTTGATCAAAGTTCTGATAAATGAGTTATGCATCGGTTTATGCTGCAAATATGGGCATGCATGTAGATGGGAATAATGTAGGCAATAACTAATTAGGTCAGTAGAGTTCTAAAATTTTGGTAAGTGATGACAGGACTCATTTTTCTAGTTATCATTAGGCCAAGCATTATTGTTCATAATAGACCAATTCACTTTATCTAATTGAGACTATTGCTGAGATAGATGCTCTTCTTCAAAACAATCATGTACTTCGTATATGCTTGTAGATTATCGGATCCTAACTGTTTTGCTGGAAAAAAATTACCCTGTGGAACCATTATATGAATTTGAGATGATGAAAGGCTTGGTTATGGATTTTCACCTTGCTGAACAAAATAGTGCCATACCAACATGAAAAATTAAAATCAAAGGAAGCTTTGAAAGTCAATTTTAAAATCCTCTAATATGATTAACTATTAAAACAAACACAGAATAAAAATATAATCCACATCAAAATTATCATGTTGTTTAATCAAGGTTAGATCACAACTGGCATGAAGTTCCTTGTATATACATATTAGCAGAACTGGCATGAAGTTCCTTTTCCTTTCTCCTATTCATGTCCTTATGTAGTTCTGGCTTGAAAGTGACACAAAGAAGATCAAAACCATAAAAAATCCAGTTATGGTTAACTCATAATAAGATGTGCATACATGACATGGCCAACAACATTGGTCATTCTCAATTAGACAATGCCCAAAAGTAGAGTTCAAAGGAAAACAAAAGTCACGGTAGACTGGGTTTTCTAATGAGATTTTCTTTCTCATGTATTCCTCTCCCAAAAGGTGGTTCTCCCCATAATTTCCTTTTCATTTGTACATTAGACAAATGACTTTTGTAAATAGTAGAAAGCAATTTACAATTAGGGAACACATAATTATTGAAAAATTACAAAATCTCAAATGCATAGATTGACCAAGTCAAAGAAGAAAGTCCAATAGTTAGAATTTCATATTTCTTGTTGCTCTAATTTCTAGGCTTGCTATTGTCAAAATATGACAAATTTGCATTTATATGTGTGATAACTTGCACCCTAATTTAGCTCCTAACTACATGCCACAAAAGTAGGCTAGCACATCTAGATAAAAAATCCTTGTGTAGCCTAGTCCATGTCACACATGAAGATACTTCCCGTTGTGACATAGGTTGTGCCATGCTCAAAAGAGTTAAAATAAATTTGTCACCCTAGAAATTTTCAAATGTCTATTTTCTAGACACTTAGCAAAATCAAGCATTGAGGAATATATTTGAAAAAATGTTTATGAAATTGCATATAAATGAAATTCTTTTTTTATAGTACCTTCCATGACTATGAAAATGTGCTTCTTCAGCATTGCAAAGCACACGGCCCAAGGAGTTGATGCTAGAGCCATCCAAAAAATCAAGTGAAGGAGAAGAGGAATTTTTCACTGGGAAGAGCCTATAAATTAGAAATGTCTTCTAAATGCTTCAAGTCATAGCCCTAATTATTTACATTGTTGAGTTATAGATATCAATTTTCTATATGATTGACATGCTTCAATGTCCAACTAGGGGAAAGGGATTGAAAATAGGAGAAAACCAGATAACATATTTCACAATTTAGCACTGCGAATAAACTAAAGAGAGAAGGAAAGCATAAAATATAAAGGCTTATGGAATCCCAATGTAGAGAGACCCATCTTTCTTTCTTAAATGACTTGGAAATCTTCAAGTCAATAACCAAAATTGCATCTTGCTTCTCATAGATATTGTGTGAAGTCCAATAAATAATATCCTTATACTCGCCAAAATCTAGTTCAATGGGTCATTTTCCATTTATGAGCTCCAGCAAAACTATAAAAAAACTGTAAACATCGCTTTTTTCTATGACCTTCAAAGAGTATGTATGTTCTTCCAGAAAAATATAGAAACAAGGGAAAATTCAGGGTTCATCCATTTGCAAAAAATATTAATAAAATGAATATATAAATAATGTTAAATATCAAGGATTGTAAAACTTGTAACATGTTAGGGCCTAAATCTACCTCAGGTTAAGAAAGGTAGGTCTAGGGTAACATCAAACCACGCTTAACCTGGTAGCTAGCCCTACCAGGTCAGGAGAGGGCTATCTCCTTGTCAATCTCAATGAAAATTTATCAAGGAAAGCTTGAGATGACTGATATAACAACTAATTTTAGGCTAGGTATGTTCGCTTAGAAACATCATTTGAGTAAAACCTATCCCGATGTGTGGAACACGGGACTTGTCCAAATGAAGTGAAATGAAGGGGATAAGGGGCTTCTAAATTCTTGAGGAAATTTTGGAAAGTAGGGAGGGATGTTAGGAAATAGGGGAAAGTGGAATTTCAAAGATTGAGTGAGGGGAAGGGATGAAAAAGGGAAAAACACAGGCTTAGCCTAGAAAATTGTCAAATTGTAGCAAGAAACTAGGGTTTGTGGAAAAATGGGGAATTTGATATCAGTGATGGGAAGTGTTTAATAAGATACATTAAGGATAGGGGAAGGTGTATGAAAATTAGGACACAAGTTTTGCTGATTATTTGACCATCCAAGAGAAATTACCTTCAAAACCTTAGGAGAGGGAAATGAATCTTACCTAGGCACAACTGAAACACAAACAAGGTGTAAAATGACCCATTGGAACCTTAAATGATGATGACAACTCTCTGAATGATGGTTCACTCAGCTGAATGGTGACATGGACCGACATTTGGAAAGCTTTGGAAGGAGTGAAAACAAACCCTAGACCTAATACCTAGTGACCAAATTTTACATGAAGACTCACTGAAATGACAAAATTTGACTTTGACACCCTAAGACCACTTTGTAGGAGCATGTTTGATCATTGGTGGAAGGCTTCAAAGACTGACACTAACATAACAAAAACACACTACTTTAAAGCACATAGCCTTATGTGGAAAACATCAAGGAAACAAATGGAGCACATAGGCCAAGAAAAAGGGAGGGTAAACTTACTAGGAGCAATGTAACCATGAGACACTTAGAAAAATCAAGCAGTGAGGAATATATTTGAAACAATGTTTATGAAATTCCATATAAATGTAGTTCTTTTTTCTGGTACCTTCCATGGCTATGAAAATGTGCTTCTTTTGCATTGCGAAGCACACCACCCAAGGAGTCGATGCCAGAGAAATTAAAAAAAAATCAAGTGAATTAGAAGAGGAATTTGTCACTGGGAAGCACCTATAAATTAGAAATGTCTTCTAAATGCTTCAATTCAGAAATAACCCTAATTATATACATTTTTGAGTTATAGATATCAATTTTCTGCTATTTGATTGACATGTTTCAAGGTCCATCTAGGGGCAAGGGACTGAAAATAGGAGAAAACCATATAGCATATTTCACGATTTAGTACTAATAATAAACTAAAGAGAGAAGAAAAGAATAAAATATAAAGGTTTATGTAATCCCAACGTAAGGAGACATCGCTTGGGAGTTAAGAACCACAAGTGCAACTTCCTTCTCATAGATTTTATGTGAAGTCCAATAAACAATATATTTTTTCTCCTCAAACTTCGGTTCGATGGGTCATTTGCAATTTATGAGCTCCAACAAAACCATAGAAAAACTGTAAACATCGCTTTTATCTGTGACCTTCAAGGAGTATGCATATTCTACCAATAAAATAGATAAATGAGGTACAATTTAGGGTTCATCCATTTGAAAAAAATATTAATAATATGAATATCTCAAGAATGTTAAATATCAAGGATTGCAAAACCTGTTACAAAAACACACTACTTAAAATCATAGAACCTTGTGTGGTAAACATCAAGGAAGAAAATGGAACACATAGGCTAGGTAAAAGGGAGTGTAAAATTACTAGGAGAAATGTAACCGTGAATGCCAATTCTTTCATGAAAGTTGCAACTAGACAAAAATCCAACGCTAGAATACTCCCCTGTTTGAAGACCTCATGCATCAAACAAGATTTGGTGCATCTCTATTTTATGATGCCCATACCCAAGCCACACTCGGTACTCTATGGTATAGACATGGCTTCACTCACATTGAAGGCGGTTGAAAATGCTATAAGAAAATCCTAATTTAATTTTGTCCTTGAATTAAATTAGGAATAAAATTGTAATTCCACATCTCATGACAACTTGTATTAGTTAACTAAGTTAATTTGACTTTGTTGGCTCAATTAATTCAGGTTGAGGGTCTAACTTGAGTCATGTAGAGCGTCTCCTACATTATAGGAGCTCTAATTGAGTTTATTTTGAGTTGTAATTAATTAATTCAGTTTAACTAAGTTAAAGTCATTAAACTAGTTCCAATTGTTGGAAGAACTAGTAGGAAGCCTAGTAGTGTGATGTTGCTTGTAGTGATCAACTAGTTAATTGATGATTCACTCATAAATAACTCATGCATGTCAGATCTGAGATTTACCTAGTTGAGATTGGAGTTCAAAGAAAGTGTACTATTAGTTGTATAATCATCCAAATTGTAATCTTCTCATATTTTTTGACTAATGCAATATACAGATAACATAAGTTTTTAGTTGTGGCTTTCCCCGGGAAATAATTGTGTAATGTGTTGATTGAATTCTTTCTCTTGTATGCTTTGTGATTTTGTGATCGTTTAATTTTTTTCGCTGATGAGGAGAGTAGATTCAAGTCTTTTTTTTGGTAAAATAAAATTAGCAGTTTGAATGTACAAGGAATTTCTACATGGTATCAGAGAAAAAATCACTCTAGAAGAGGAGAATACAAATTTTTCTTTTGTAGGTGAAATCAAATTTGCAGTATCATACTTTAGATCCAACAACATGTCATTCTACAGATTGAGACTCGAATATGCCCTTGAGGGTAGTTCAAATTATATTTCTTGGAAGGAGAAGATGGAGGCAATGTTGGAAGACAATGAGCTTAAGGAATTCATAGACAAAGATATTCCTAAGCCTCCAACAACTAATGCTCAAGATCTGGCAGAGTGAAGAAAATGCATTGCAAAGGCGAGAAGGATTATCCTAGAAGGACTTCAAGATCATTGTTATGAAACCAGCTCAAGAAAAAGATAGAAAAGATAGATCAATGCCTTAAAATTCAGCCTCTTTGTGGGGGCAACCTCTTTTACATTACATAAATGAACAATTCTTGGATGATTCAAATGACAAAACCTCCTTTCTATATATAGGAGTCTAAGGAGTCACAATATAACCCAGCCGACCTAACAATAATAATATAAAAGCCTCAAAAGAATAAACAATAGAGGGATTCTATGGGGCACAGTAATAACAATATGGGGACAATAGGGCACAACAATATTAATAAGGGGTACAACTATAATAGTAATGGGGTAATCACTAGTATTATAGGGACCCAACATGCCCCTCTCCTTCAAAAAAGTGTTGTCCTCAACGCTTGAGTTGTTCTGGATGCTTCTGTATAAAATTCTCATCATCCCATGTGGAATATTCAGCGGATAAGTTCTTCCACTTGATAAGATACTCTAAAATTGATCGATTTCATACCTATCGAGTTCTTGTTTCTGTGACTACTTCTGGTTCCAATATAATTCTTCCTTCCTCATCAAGTTCTGGCAATATTGTTTGAACTGGGAGCTTGTCACCTATAACCTTCTTTAAACATGAAACATGGAAAACTGGGTGTAATCGAGAAGCTGTAGGAAGCTCCAATTTGTATGCCATAGCACCAATCTTTTGCAACACCTTGTACGGACCATAATACTTTGGTGATAATTTATTATCCTTCTTAGCTTGCTTGAGGGACATTTGCTTATATGGTTGTAGTCGTAGAAATACCCAATCACCTACAATAAAACTTCTTTCACTGCGATGTTGATCTGCCTGTTGTTTCATTCTATTCTGTGCCAACACGAGGTTATCCTTTAAGAGTTGGAGGACTTGTTGTTGATGTTCGATGTGATGTTCCACTGCTTGAACCTAAGAATTTTCTCTTAAATATGATGTGATGGATGGTGGCTGATACCCATAAAGTGCCATAAATGGGGTCATTTTTGTTGCTGTATGGAAGGAATTGTTATACCACCATTCAGCTAGAGGCAACCATTTGACCCATTGTGTTTGTTTATCAGATACAAAGAAATGAAGATATCCTTCCAAACATTTGTTTACTATCCAGTTTTCCCATCAGATTGAGGATGATAAGATGAACTATGAGCTAACTGAGTACCAAGACAAGAAAATAATTCTATCCAAAAATTTCGAGCGAAAATGGGATCTCTGTCACTCACAATAAACTTTGGGTTTCCATGTAGCTTTTGAATTGTTTCCATAAATGCAGTAGAAACTGTACTGGCTTTAAATGGATGTGATAATGCACAAAAGTGTGCATACTTGGTAAGTCTGTCAACTACCACCATGATGACACTCCTTCCCTCAGACTTGGGTAAACCTGTGACAAAATCCATTGAAACCTCCTCCAACGTTGGCTTGGAATGGATAAAGGTTGTAATAGACCCGGTGTCTTAATTGTTTCAACTTTATTTTGTTGGCAAACCAAACATTCCGCCACAAAGTTTTGAATATCTGATTTAAGGCCATCCCAAAAAAATTCCTTAACCTTCTTAACCCTATGGTAAGTTTTTAAAAATCCTGAGTGCCCTCCTAAGGGAGACGTGTGCAATTCCATAAGAATCTTTTGTTTTAGCTGGGGATTCTTACAGAGGTATAAGCGATCTTTGTACCATAACGAATCATTTTTCCAGCTAAATGTATCAGACGTACTGGAATCTTGTTGTAGCTTTCGAATAAGTGCCCACAGTTCTTCGTCATTCTTCCATTCCTCCCTTGCTTCATTTATCCAATCTGGTTGGATAA
Organism: Pinus taeda; assembly: GCA_000404065.3. Classification (NCBI taxonomy): domain Eukaryota; kingdom Viridiplantae; phylum Streptophyta; class Pinopsida; order Pinales; family Pinaceae; genus Pinus; species Pinus taeda. The sequence continues at coordinate 125,091 of APFE030043694.1, read as the reverse complement.
TAGAAATGGCACACAGCAATGCTTCCACATCCTCATCCTTTCTTGAGAGTGCATCTGCCACCACATTTTGCTTCCCTTTTTTGTAGATGATTTCAAAGTCATAACCCAACATCTTTGTGACCCACTTTTGTTGCGCTTCAGAGGATAATCTTTGTTCTAAAAAGTATTTAAGGCTATCATGATCCGTTTTTACCTTGAAGTGTCTTCCCATTAGGTAGGGTCGCCATTTCTTAAGTGCATGGAGTATTGCCAGCATTTCCTTCTCATAAATAGCTTTGCTTAAAAACTTTCCCTTGAGTGGACGACTTTCAAAAGCAATGGGTC
>APFE030043694.1:0-92336 GCA_000404065.3 Pinus taeda | reverse complement strand
TATATAGTGGCAATCCCGAAGAGGGACACATAACAGCAACCGTTTAACTCTTATCGTTTTTCAAATTAAACAGTGGTAGGGTTTTGGTGTGAGGTTTTAATGCGATTTATGTTTTTCGGCCTACCCTTCGTATTGGGCTTGGATTTGAAAACACAGTCTATCACTCTTGTTGAGGGTATTCAAAATCCATTCTTTCATTTGCCGTGGTCTGGTTCGGTCTATGGGCGCGATGTGCCTCCGCTTGGTTCTTGTGATGGTTGGTAAGTGTTGTGCCTTACTTGTCCCATATGGTGGTTTGTTAGTGTTTTTCCTTGCTTGTTCCCTGTGGTGGTTTGTTAGTGTTGTGCCTTCACTTGATCCCTGTGGTGGTTTGCTTCGTTAGTTCTTGGAGGTTTTTAGGTTGATTTTCCGCCTACAAGTTGATTCATCTTTATCACCCGACTCATACTTTGTCTCTACTCTATTTTGCGATGATTGTATTCTTGATGTTGGGTCTGGTGATGATTTGGTTCTATGCAAACACAGGTTCTTGCCTTGCTACTGCACTAGACGGATCAACGAACTTGTTTTCAGGTAATTTTTTTGTTCCAGTTTCATTTCCTCCTTCCTTTTTAAGTCTCTAACCCTCTGGTTCCTTGCTGAGCAGGAAAACTCTCTCATGGTGTTTCTGTTGGGATAAACCCTCTGTTGTGAGTCTCGGCTCTCGTCCTCTGTCATGGAGTTAGACATTCTCCAGGTAAATCCTCGCTCCTTTCTTGGTTATCTATTTCACTGATTGTTGGTCTCATGGCCCTACTTAACTTCTGCCCTATTTTGTGGTGGTGTGTAGGTAATTCCAGGGGAACACTGCTCCACAGCCTCGTCCTTGGGAGTTTTCGCAGGCTTAGGGAAAACCTGGGTAGGGTCTTTCTGTGGCTGTATCTTTCTTTTGCTTGCTCTGTCTTTAGTTGGGTATAACCCTTGGGGTTTCACTTCCTCCGTGTATGTGTGTGGTTTCAAGGGTTTTCATGCCCTCGCTGTTTGACTAGTATTACTATAGTTTCAGGGGTTTTCATGGGTTTCTGAACCCTCCACAGTTTTTGGCTTATATAATTTGTACAATGAACTGTTAAATGGGAAATGAAATGAATGCACAGGAATGCCTGAATGCTAAATATAAAAGTACTTGTTTTTTTTGTTGAGGAAAGAAAAATGTATTGTCTATGCTGGCTTTTCCTTTATCTGGTTCCTAGTCTAAGATGCCTTCTGTCACAAGATTCTTGTTGATGCCATTCATCTTCTTAATGAGTTATTTGATTGTTTTGCTTTCAATACAATGTATGAAACATTTATGCAAAAGAAAATAAAAAATTGTCTTGCTTCCTTAATGACAGGTTCTAGATTCATTTGCTTTTATAGATATTCAAGACAATTGTAATTTACAAATCCTGAGTCCTCTCTTCTCTTTGGATGGAAGCCCCTCAATCAGGCTCTGGTTTTTCTTTTTCAATGCATTACTAACAATTTATTTATAGTTGAGGAATTCTTCCTCAGTTACCTTTTAGTTATCTAACAGTTTCATTAAACATGCTCTTAACTAATCCTATCTTGACTTGCTTGCCTAATTTTTAAAGAATAATGGTTGAGTCAACCTTAATTTAAATAAAACAACATAAAAAAAAACTCAAAATGTTTTTCTTTCTTTCCAGCAAAATAAAAAAAACATTTCCCAGTTGTTGCCTTTTTAGTCGGATGCTCCTGCATCAGGCTCTTGGGGTAAATTAAACTCATGGCTCCTATTCATGAGCTCTTCAATAGAGTACCCGATGCTTTGAATCTGGCCAACATCTAACCAAGAACTAGGTACCGCAAATATTCTTTCCTTCGAGTCCGTCTGGCCACTTGGGTGTCTAGGATCTGTTCGATCTCTAAAGGCTTTGCTGGGGGCATCTGTTTAATCCATGAGTCGTTCTCATTCTGGGTGTCCTGTGTTCATCTTTTCAAACTGTCTTCTTCATTTGCTGTAGTATATGGGTACAGATCTGCTACATTAAAAATGGGTGAAATTCATATACCTGGGGGTAGCTACAATTCATAAGCGTTTGCAAAAAAATTTCGAAGAATCCTATAAGGCCCAATTTTCTTCCATTTTAACTTGTATTCACCTTTAGGAAACCTCTCCTTGCATAGGTGTGCTAATACCAGGTCTCCTACATTGAATTGTACCTCTTGCCCTTTCAAATCTTCTTTCTGTTTGTATCTTTGGTTGTTGTCTTGTAATTTTAATTTCACCTATTCATGAAGATCGTTGATTACCTTTACGAAATCTTCACCATCAGCACTCCTACACTCCAACTGACCCAAATCCTGCAACTCATGTACTCCACGTGGGTGTATTCCATATAGGATCTGGAAAGGAACACTGCCCATGCTTCTGTTGGGTGAATCGTTATAAGCAAATTCCGCTTGTGCAAGCACACGATCCCACTGTCGAGAATTTTCTCTAACCAAACCCTTAATAGATTTCCTAGACTTTGGTTCACCACTTCGGTTTGGTTGTCGATCTATGGATGATAAACTGAGCTGAAGTTTAGTTTGGTGTCTAATTTTTTCCATCAGGTCTGCCAAAAATGACTAGTAAACTTGACGTCTTGGTCCGAAATAATAGACTTTGGCAAGCCATGTAATATGACTATCTCTATGAAGAGCAAATGTGCTACATGTGTGGCATCACTGGTTTTCCTTCACAGAATGAAATGTGCCATTTTGGGGAAACGATCCACCACTACCATGATGGAATCGAATCCCAGTTGTGTGTTCGGCATACCTAAGACAAAGTCTAAACTGACTGAGTCCCATGGTCTGTTCGGAATAGGTAAGGGAGTATACAACCCTGTGTTCTGGCTATGTCCCTTTGCAAGTTGACAAACTTTGCATCTATTCATAAACCTTTATACATCTCCACGCATCTTCGGCCAATAGTAAAAGTGGCTCAACTGATCTAAGGTCTTGTCAATGCCAAAATGCTCAGCTAAACTTCCATTATGCTTTTCCTGGATTAATTTCTCCCTCATAAAACATTCCGGAATGCACAACTGCCCTCGTTTGAATAGCAACCCTTCCTGCATATTATAGTCCAGCCATGAACTGTTATCTCTCAACAATGGATTTTTGCAAGCTTCATAGGCTTCCTTAAAATCTACATCTATTTCATACAAGTCCTTAAGGTGTTCAAATCCTAATACTTGTATAGTACTTTCCTGTAGGATCAAATTCCTCCTGCTTAATGCATCTACCACTTTGTTGGCTTGACCCCTAATGTGTTTCGACACAAATGTAAAACTCTGCAGGTACTCCACCCACTTCGCATGTTTATGGTTCAACTTATGTTGCTGCATAATATACTGTAATGTAGAATTGTCTAAAAATAAGACAAAGTCATTGGCCAATAGATAATGTCTTCAATGCTTTAGCGCTTGAACCACTGCATAAAATTCTTTGTCATAAGACGTGTACTTCTGCCTACTTTCATTTAGTTTCTCACTGAAGTAGGCTACTAGCTTGTCTTATTGGCTGAGTGCTGCACCAATGGTTGTTCCAATGGCATCACAGTGAACTTGAAAAAGTTTGTTAAAGTCTGGTAATCTCAAAATTGGTTTTTCAGTAATCTTTCTTTTGAGCAGCTGAAAACTCTTCTCTACCATTTTTGTCTAATGAAAAGGTTGATTGGCCTTCTTAATGGTGTCCACCATGGGTGCACAAATCCCACTGAAATTTTTAATAAACTTTCGATAAAAACTCGCCAATCCATGAAAAATTTGTACCTCAAACAAACTTTTGGGAGATGGCCAGCTAACTATGGCTGCAACCTTTTTCCGATCCATTTTTAGTTCATTCTCGAAAATCACAAATCCCAAATAAATTAGCTCTTTCTTGAAAAAAGAACATTTCTTCAAATTTATCAGTAATCTATTTTGCTGCAATTTTTCCAATACATACCTCACATGTCGAGAATGATCTTCCTTCGTCTTGCTAAATATAAGTATATCATCAAGATATACAATCACAAATTTACCAATGAATTCCTTCAGCATCTCGTTCATCAAATGCCTGAACGTGCTGGGGGAATTTCTCAATCCAAATGGCATAACCAACCATTCATATAAGCCTTCATTAGTCTTGAAAGTTTCCTTCCACTCGTCACCTTCTTGAATCCTGATTTGGTGGTAGCTGCTTTTCAGGTTTATCTTTGAAAAGTACGCTACTCCACTCAAACAATCCATCATATCATCCATCTAAGGTAAAGGAAACCTGTACCTGATAGTGATCTTGTTAATTTCCCGGGAATCAGTGCACATCTGTCACTCACCTCCTTTCTTGGGAGCTAAAACAGTTGGAACTTCACAAGGGCCTAAACTTTCTCGAATCAGTCCTTTATCCAGCAACTCCTACACCTGCTTCCTGATTTCTTCATTGTCCTTCGGGCTCATCTGGTAAGCAGCTTTGTTTGGAAAACTAGCTCCTGGAATAAAATCAATACGATGACTAATGCTTCACTTTGGTGGTAATTTGTTCATTAGATCGTCTACCACAATATCACTAAATTCTTGCAACATGTCCTGTATCTCTTTAGGTAAGTCAGTGACTTCAGTATGGATCAATATTGGTTTTGACTTCACAAAACTACATATTTTACCTCATCATCCTCCATCTATCACAGAAACTCTTTTCCACCTAACAATAATGCTTTTGTCCCACTGGTTTCTGCAGCATCCTCTTCCTTCATGGGCACTAGCGTATGCTTTATCCCATCTTTAACAAACTTGTAACAATTTGTTTCCCCATCATGGACAACCTTCTTATCATACTAACATGGACTGCCCAGCAGAATATGGCACACGTCCATAGGCATGATATCACAAGTCACCTTGTCCTTATACTTGCCAGTATGAAACTCTACTTCACACTACTCATTGACTAGCAGTTGGTGACCTTTCTGCAACCAAGATACCCTATATGGAGTTGGGTGCTTCAACTTCTTCAAACCCAATTTCCCCACCATTTCAGTAGCTACCATATTATTAGTACTTCCACTGTATATGATTAATTTGCAGCATTTCCCATGCGACTTGCACACAATCCGGAACAATGCTTTCCTATGCGTTGATCAACTACTTCCTTAGTTGGTTTCAATAATACCTTGTTCAACACTAAGGCTTCCCTGGTTTCAAGCTTATTTTCCACCTCCTGTGGTGGTGCCTCCGCTTTGAGCGACATATGCTCCCCTCTGTCCAGTTTTTTCATTTTCAGGACATTCAAAGGACTTGTGTCCCCACTTGTGACACTTGTAACACTGATAAGAATTTCCTATGCCTCTGCCATTACCTCTTCCTCACTGGTATGACCTTCCTCCTCTGGTGTTACCTTCCATTTCAGTCTGTCCCAAAGTCTTCAAACTACTGCCCTATTCATTGTTGTTGGCAGTATTATCTCTGCCAAAGACCTGCCTCCTACCTATGCAAGAGCCACGTCCTCTTCTGGCATTATGTTTTCTAGCAATATTTTCCTTTGCCTTCAAAGCACTCTGATAGGCTTCCTCTATGGTCTTAGGGGAAAGAATACTAATTTTGTCTAGGATCTCCATCCGTAGACCATTTACAAACCTTGTTGTTTTCTCAGGGGTATCTTCAACATAACTAACTCTCAGGTTTACTTTATAAAATTCTTCAGTATATTCCTTTACGGTCATCTTTCTTTGCCTCAGGTTTTGTACTTTTCTATAAAGGGAAATTTGATAATCTTTAGGTAGAAATGTGCTCTTCATTCTAACAATCATCCCGTCCCATTTTATAATCAATGATTTATTCAATCTCCTCCTTTCTGCCTGTACACTATCCCACCATAGTGCTACATGTCCCTTCAACTTGGTGACAACAAACCTAATCCTCTTGTCTTCATTTATTTCTTCATATTCAAAATATTTATCTAGTTCACTTATCTAGTCTAACAATGCCTTTGTGTACAGATTCCCATCATAATTAGAGAGCTCCAGTCTTGGCTTGCTACTAGCCGACAAAATTGACCTCAATAGTTTAATCTCTAGTCCTTCTTCATCTGACCCATCCTTCATGGCTGTGTTTTCCTCCTCACTATCATCCCCACCTTCTGGATCTCTACACCTTCCTGCTTCCACTGCTACCAAACATGCAGTTAAAGTCCTAATTTCTTCTCGTAACCCTTCATCTGCTACTCTTCTGATGGCTCTACCTCGAACCCTTCTTCCTACCTCCATATTTACTGAGAGAAAGGAACAAACTGCTCTGATACCAAAAATTAGTGGCGATCCCAAGGAGGGACACATAGCAGCGACCATTTAACTCTTATCGTTTTTTGAATTAAATAGTGGCAGGGTTTTGGTGTAAGGTTTTAATGCGATTTATGTTTTTCAGCCTGCCCTTCATATTGGCCTTGGGTTTGCAAACACGATCTATCACTCCTGCCGAGGGTATTCAGAATTCATTCTTGCATTTTCCGTGGTCTGGTTTGGCTCTATGGGTATGCTGTGCCTCTGCTTGGTTCTTGTGATGGTTGGTAAGCGTTGCGCCTTGCTGGTCCCATATGGTAGTTTGTTAGTGCTGTGCCTTGCTTGTTCCCTGTGGTTGTTTGTTAGCATTGTGCCTTCGCTTGCTCCCTGTGGTGGTTTGCTTTGCTGGTTCTTGGAGGTTTTCAGGTCGATTTTCCGCCTGCAATTCAGTTCATATCTGTCACCTGGCTCATACTTTGTCTCTACTCTATTTTGCGATGATTATTTTCTTGATGTTGGGTCTGGTGATGATTTGGCTCTATGCAAACACAAGTTCTTGCCTTGCTATTGCACTGGACAGTTCAACGAACTCATTCTCAGGTAATTTTCTTGTTCCAGTTTCATTTCCTCCTTTTGTTTTTAAGTCTCTAACCCTTTGGCTCCTTGGTGCACAGGCAAAACTCTCTCATGGCATTTTTGTTGGGAGAAACCCTTTGTTGTGAGTCTCGGCTCTCATCCTTTGTCACGAAGTTAGACCTTCTCCAGGTAAATGCTCGCTCCTTTCTTGGTTATCTGTTTCACTGTATTGTTGGTCTCGTGGCCCTACTTAACTGCTGCCCTATTTTGTGGTGGTGTGTAGGTCATTCCAGGGGAACGCTGCTCCACGGCCTCGTCCTTGGGGTTTTTCACAGGCTTAGGGAAAACCTGGGTAGGGTCTTTCCGTGGCTGTATCTTTCTTTTTCTTGCTCTGTCTTTAGTTGGGTATAACCCTTGGGTTTCACTTCCTCTGTGTATGGGTGTGGTTTCAGGGGTTTTCATGCCCTCGCTGTTTGACTAGTATTAGTATAGTTTCAGTGGTTTTCATGCCCTCACTATTTGACTGGGCCTGTGAATTGTAGTTTTTGGTTTTCATGGGTTTGAGAACCCTCCACGGTTTTTGGGTTATATAATTTGTACAATGAACTGTTTAATGGGAAATTAAATGAATGAACATGAATGCTTGAATGCTGAAAGTACCCGATTTTTTTTGTTGAGGAAAGAAATATGTATTGTATATGTTGGCTCTGCCTTTGTCTAGTTCCTGGTCTGAGATGCCTTCTGTCACAAGATTCTTGTCGATGCCATTCGACTTCTTAATGAGTTATTTCACTGTTTTGCTTTCAATACAATGTCTGAAACATTTATGCACAAGAAAATAAAAAATTGTCTTGCTTCCTTAATGATGAGTTCTAGACTCATTTTCTTTTATAGATATTCAAGGCAATTGTAATTTACAAGTCTTGAGTCCTCTCTTCTCTCTGGATGGCATCCCCTCAATCAGGCTCTGGTTTATCTTTTTCAATGCATCACCAGTAGTTTCTTTACAGTTGAGGATCTGTTCCTTAGTTACCTTTTAGTTATCTAACAGTTTCTTTAAACATGCTCTTAACTAATCCTATCTTGACTTGCTTGCCTAATTTTTAAAGAATAATGGCTAAGTCAGTCTTAATTTAAATAAAATAATATAAAACAGAAACTCAAAATGTTTTTCTTTCTTTCCAGCAAAATAAAAAAACATTTCCGAGTTGTCGTCTTTTCAGTCGGATGCTCCTGCATATATATATATATATATATATATATATATATATATATATATATATATATATATATATATATATATATATATATATATATATATATATATATATATATTGTGTTGCTTAAAAAACATAGATTCATCTTAACTTATAATCTACAAAGAGCTAAGAGGAATCAAATATTGGATGTGTAGACTTTTTCTTAAGTTTTGCATTCAAGAAAAGGTTTGCATCTTGAGAGATTTGATCCTCTCAGTGCTTGGTAGATTTGAAGTGAAGATGGTTTTATGATGGTATATAATTGTGGTAAAGTGTTTAATGTATAGTATATGAGTTACACATAATATGATTTATGTTGAGATTATATTTGATTTAAAATGATTCATATTTCATGTTACATATGATTAAATAATATAAATTTGAATGTAAAATATCATTTTTATGAGAAATATCTTTATATTTTATATTAAGAATGGATATGTTTTAATCTTGGAGGGACTATTTCGACTCAACAACAAGGCAAAATCATTATGACAAATCTCATCATGTACCATTAGGAATTGGATGTGGGAAGGGAGGATAACAACCATTCCTCTTAAAAATATGAGATAATTGAATTAACATCTCATATATATATATATATATATATATATATATATATATATATATATATATATATATATATATAACCCAAGATGCATAAAAATTACTGTGTTTACTAAGTTTGATCTTACCATTTATTACTTGAAGTTTTCTTACCTTATGATGTTAAATAATAAATGACTGAGGCTGGAAGACCAAGAAACATATATTTGGTTACCTAAATTATTGGTAATTAGGAGTCCAGGTATTTTTAAAATAGAAATTGTTAAGAGATATGTGTAATTTGTTGCATTTTTAATATGAAGTTGATATATAACATTTTTTTTTAATATCTATTGTATATATCGAGAGAGAGAGAGAAAATTCTTATTCCATTAATAAATTCTTTAAAAATATTTGTAATTCATTCATTTTTTAGATGGAATTGGCATGTAACATTTTAAATATCAATAACAAAAATAATTATATATACTGAGAGACTTATCGATATATATTTTCTACTTACAAATATAATTAGAGCATATATTAACATCTTAATGTGTAGAGTATGAATTATATATATATATATAAAACTAACATTTTATTAGTTAAAAAGGTTTAATATAGATTATAAATAAAAATAGAGAATTCTTATTTCATTAACAAATTAAGAGAGATTTATAATTTATTCATTTTTAATATGAAGTTGACATATATAAACATATAAGTTTTTTTTAAAAATATTTATAAAAAATAATTATATATAGAGAATTCTATAGATATATGTTTCTACTTCCAAATATTGTTGAAACATGTATTAATATTGTAAGGTGTCAAATGTAAATAATAAATAAATTATTTCAGTGTCAACTATATATATATAAATAAAGAATTTAATATAGATTTCTATATAAAGAGAGAGAATTCTTATGCAATTATTAATTTTTTTGGAAGTGTTTAATTCTTTCATTTTTTTACATGGAGTTGATATATAACATTATATATATAAAGAAAGAGACCTATTGATATATGTTTTGTACTTTCAAATAATTGGGACATGGATTAACATTTTAATATGTAGAATGTGAATCGTAAACAAAATATTCAATATCACCTATATATATATGCCAATGAATAAATTATAAATTATAAATCTATATATAAAAATGAATAAATTATAAATCTCACTCAACCAATACTACTCTATTTAGAGTATTCATTGCATATAACGGTTATCTATTTATGATATTCATTGCATAGAACCACAATGTTTGTGTTCATCTTCAAAAATACTAATTTCGAATTCAGTGCCTTCGCACCCGCCAAGCGCCAACAATAGACTTCATCCATTTCACAAAATGCACCAACAAGTAATGTACGACAACCAATTAACATCCGATACCATAATACCAAATGTATTAACATACCCAATATGTTACTTTTGGAACAATATGAACACTTTTATTAAATATTAGTACTGTTGTGCATTAGCATTTAATATGATCAATGTCACAATATGAACATTAATACCGTTGTGGATTATTAGAGTTTAATATGAACTTAGCAACAATATGAACTTTGGTAATGTAACCATCAAAGTAGCAATGTATTCACCAACGTATTCACCAATGTAAAAATGTATATACATTGTACCAATGTGTTGACCAATGCAGCAATGCATTCACTAACGTATTCACAAATGCAATAATGTATTCATCTCTCTTATAGTTTGGGTATAACTTTCCCAAAGAGTCCAATAAAAAGGTTTTCCAAAAATATCCACATCAAAGTAAACCTTGAATGCTTCCATATGATACCAAATGTTAGCAATAAGGGTAACAAACCCTTATTGCAATAAAGAACATTGTTATGATCGCACCAATGAATGCTGCAATGAATGTAAACCTTGAATGCTTCCGTGCTAAGAGTTGGCTGATAACCCACGGCGGAAGGCATTCTGCCTAATAGGGCGGATACCTCTGATCCCGCTTGGACAAAACGGAAGATGTTATCAATAAATAATAGTACGTCTTGCTCATTGACATCTTAGAAATATTCAACCATGGTTAGAGCAGTTAAATCAATTCTCATGTGAGCTCCCAGTGGTTCATTCATCTAACCATAGACCAAAGCCACTTTTGATTCTGATGTTTTTTGTTCATCAATTACTCTCGATTCTTTCATTTCCATGTAAATGCTTCCATATGATATCAAATGTTAGCAATAAGGGTTTGTTACCCTTATTGCAATAAAGAACATTGTTATGATCGCACCAATGAATGTTGTAATGAAGAATGTTGGAATATAAGAATGCTGACAATGAAGAACATCGGAAGATAAGAACATATTAAGAGAAATGGAAGATAATGAATGATGCAATCATACCACGTTGTTAAAAATGTAATAATATTAAGAATGTTGTTGGAAAATGTAATAGTATTAAGAGTGTTGTTCTGACACTATTGGAAAATACATACTATTGGAAAATACATATGAAGAATGCTATTGGAAATAAAGTATTAACGTTGTAAGTTTTTATGAAGTCCCTTTGCTTATCAAGATATCTGAATATTCTTTTTGTTGCTAGTAGATGACTTTGTTTAGGTGTTGATTGGTATGTTTCCACTAATCTGATTGCCAACATTATATATGGTCTAGAGGATGTTAAGTATAGAAAGATTCCTATCATAGATCTATAAAGTTTCTGATCAACATTAGGTGATCATCATCTGCACATAACTTGCATCCAATTTCCATGGTGGTTGAGACAAGTTTATAGTCTTCCATTTGGAAATTTTTGAACATATATTTTAGGTATTTCTCTTGGGAAATGAATATGCCTCCTGAATTTTGTAAGATTTGTAGTCCTAGGTAAAAAGTAAGTTCTCCAATAATTTACATCTCAAACTCAGACTTCATCTCTTCAACAAACCATTTTACTAGATACTCTTTGTTGCTTCCAAACATAATATCATCCACATACACAACCATAATTAGGAGTTCATCTTCATTGGCTTTATGTATATATTACTATCAACTCCTCCTTTATTGAAACTTTGTTTTTGAAGGTACTTGTCCAACCTAGAATTGCATGCATGTGGTGCTTGTTGAAGACCATACAATGCCTTCTTTAACCTGCATACATAATTCATATTATTTGATAATAAAAATCCATCAGGTTGTTTCATATAGACTTCTTCCTCAAGTTCTCCATTCACAAAAGTAGAATTCACATCCATTTGGTACACTTTTAAATATTTATAACAAGCAAAGGCCAAAAACATCCTAATTCCCTCCAGTCTCGCCACTAGTGCAAATTTTTATTCATATTCAAGACCTTCTACTTGTGAGTAGCCATTGCATACTAGTATGGCTATATTTCTAACAATTTGTCCCTGTTCATTGATCTTGATTTTGAATACCCATTTTGTACCAATGACATTCTTTCCAGTTAGTACTGGTGTAAGTTCCCAAGTCTTTTTCTTTTCAGTTTGATCTAACTCCTCATTCATAACATCTATCCAGTGTTTGTATTTACTTGCTTCATCAAGATTCTTTGGTTCAACCTATGACAACATAATAATATGATCCTGGCCTATTTTCTCGAGAAGTTGCCTCCTTGTTTGACCTCCTTCACTTTATCTCCAATAATTTGATTGTCAAGGCAATTCTTTTGTGCATGCCTTGAGGGAAATTTTGAATGAGTTTCTATCTTTTCTTATTCTTCATCCTGTACTTCATTTTCTTCACTGTCATGGTGATGATTTGGAGGATTGTTAAAACCCATGTTCTTTCTCTTTTTAGGCAGTTCTTCATCAAACTTTACATCTATACAATCCATAATATTATGCAATCGTTTATTATAACACCTATATCCTTTACTTTTTGACAAGTATCCCAAAAATATTCCATCATCTGACCTCGAATCAAACTTTCCTAACTTTTCACCATTATTTTTTATACAAAATTTACTTCCAAACTCTTTAAAATGTTTGATTGAAGTTGGCTTACTATGCCACAATTCGTATGGTGTCTTTTCACAATTTGGTTTGAGATGTGCTGTATTGAAAATATGAACTATTGTGTGTATTGATTTTGCCCAATAGGTTTGAGGAATATTTCTATCTTGCATCATGGCTTTGGCCATTTGCTATATAGACTTGTTCTATCTTTCTGCAACTCAATTATGTTGTCATGTGTCGACAATACTATACTTCATTTTTATGCCAAGTTCATCACAAAATTATGCAAACTCATTTGAAGTAAATTCACCACCTTTGTCTGACCTTATACACTTTATCTTGCACTCTGTTTAATTTTATGCTAATACCATAAATATTTTGAACTTCTCAAATGCTTTTGACTTATTTCTAAGGAAAGCTACCCATGTTAATATAGAATAGTCATCAATTACTAGCATAAAATATTTTTCTCCTCCTGGTGCTTCTGTTCTGGAAGGACCACACAAATCCTTATGTACTAACTACAAAGTCTTACAAATTGACAACTTTTCCTTGACCTTAAATGAAGTTTGAGCCTGTTTTCCCATTTGACATGACTAACAAGTAGGGATTTGAGGCTTCTTTATCTTTGGTAGATATCTAAATGTTCTCTTCTTACTAAGCTTGATATGTGATCAAAATTAATATGCCCCAATCTCTTATGCCATAGCCAAGGCTCATCTTGTTTGCTAATGTAGCACTCTTTACTATCAACCTTTAATATATATGCATTATTTTTTGTTTGAAATCCTTTAGCCAACACTTTCCTTGTTGTTGTCGATCTGATCTCACAATCTTGAGCTTTGAAGAGAACATCACATCCTCTATCACACATTTGACTTACACTCAACAAATTATGTTTTAGACCATCTACAAATAGTACATCTCGAGCCTTTCCTCTGCCATTATTTAGACTAACTATACCCTTTACTCTAATTATTCCTACTGCAACATTTCCTAATGTGACATTTCTGGTTTTATTTTCATCTAGGGATACAAACCTGCTTTTATCCCCTATCATATGTCTAGAGTAGCCATTGTCCACATACCATTTACTATTTTGATCTTGAGCATACAAAACTAGGACACAGTTATCAACTTTCTTCTTCCTCCACTACATACATTCATTTGTTCTGCAATTGTTTTGAGATTATGATCTACTATTTTAAAGTTGACATTTATATGACTATGCCCGAAATTGGGACAAAAGAAACACTTAATGATATTAAAGAGAGGGGAAAACGGGTTCCTATCCAGTTTCATGTTTGTTTTGATGTTTGCAAATCTATTATTAGCTTGAGTTCTTTTATGGTTCCTCAGCTCATTCCTTCTCACATAAGCTCTGTAAGTTGTAGCATTATGTCCAAAAAATTTACAATAGTAACTATAACCATATAAAAGGCATCCATATCTGGTAGTGGATGATATTTAAGGATAGAACCATCTTGGCATTTGATAGTCTTGTCTCCTAATGAAGTACGGTCTCTCATAGCTTTTTGTTTGTTTGTCCACTCCTTTTGTCTACTGCAATTTGCTAGAAGTGCTTATTTGTTGCTGCTCCTTAGGTGTTAACATGCTACTCAAATTCTTGTTTTTAGCCTGATGTGGACTATCATTGTCTCCCTTGACATTTTTTACAAAATTAATTGTCTTTTTGTCCTCTGTCTTACTTTCACTAGATTCTCCTTCATAGCCTAATCCAATGTTCATAAGAGGATACCTCTAAGCATTTAATATCATATCTAGTTTTTAAGATCCTTTTATGTGTTGAATTTTCATATTCAAATCAGTTTGTGCCTTCTCCAACTTTTTCTTTAGGGTTACCACTTCTTCTTCCAGTCTTTCACATTCTTGACTTTTCTCTTTTATTTGTTGCAGCAGAATATCTTCCACCTTCTTTTCTTCTTTAAGTTCAACCTTCATCTTGATAATTTCCTCTAAATTTGATTCTTATTTTACATATTTTAAGAAAATATTTTTCTTCTTCTTATTCTTCTGTTTAAGTCGATCTATTTCCTCCAGATCATTGATCAACTCCCCCTCAAGGTCTACCTCACCTTCTTCTTCTTCTGCATATTCTTTCACTTCTTCTTCCATATTTTCTAGAGCCATTAGGATAAACTTAGTAGCTCCACCTTCACTAGAGGATTCACTAGAATCTACAAGTTTACTACTATCTTCTTGCACACAAAGACTCTTTCTTTTAAGTATTTTCTCTTTTTTTCATTTTTTAAAACTTGTTCTTTTCTTTCTCTCTAAACTGGTTTTCTTCTTTATTTTAAGGACATTTGGAGGCATATTGCACCACTCTTCCATAATTAAAACATTTGAATGGGAGTTTTCCTTTGTACTTACATGTACCTTTCTTTAATCTTCTAACAAATTTCACCTCTTCTTTGCCAGAGTCTAAACATGAACATTCGTTATCTTCTTTGGAATTGTCTATTTTAAAAGTTGCACCTTTGGTAGTTGACTTTCTTTTTGAAATTATCATCTCATATGCTGTCAAAGAGCCAAATAATTGATCCCTGTTTAGAGTCTTGAAGTTGGTTTTCTCTTCTATAGTTGAAACCTTATGATTAAACTTTGAAGGTAATGACCTCAATATTTTTTGGACTATTGCACTTTCTTTGATTATTTCTCCAAGACCCATCATGACATTTACAGCTTCATCTACTCTTAGAAAGAACTTAGCAATATCTTCATCTTCATTATTTTTAATGTCTCAAGCTACATTCTATATACTTGTAATTTGGCCATCTTTACCTTAATATCTCCTTCAAGAATATTTTACAGTTTATCCAAGATTTATTTAGTTGTTTTACAATGCATTACCTTAATAAATTTTGATTCACTTAATCCACTAAGAAGTTCATTCATAGTTTTGCATTGGTTGTGAATTCCAGTTTGCCATATTTGTAGCTCCTCATTATCTTTGTTTCTTCATATCCCACCAACACAACATCCCATAATTCTACTCCAAGGAACATTAAATATGTATTCATTCTCACTTTCTAGAATGCATAATTTGTGCTAACGAAAAAAGGGGTTTTATTTGTTGAGCATCCTTCCTGGCTAGCCATTCTAATGATTTAGGACCTCCTCCCAGTAGTTAGACTGATGTTGAAGGAACTTGGCTTTGATACCGATTGATGAATATTTGATAATTATTGGGGCGGGGGGGGGGGGGGGGGTGAATCAATAATTGGTATATTTCTAATTATTTTGCTCAACTTAATTTCCTTTTTCAGATATCTTCTTATGTAGCCAATGGCTTATATATATGTTCAATTATTAATTATTTCTTTTATAGTTACGAGAGAGAGACATTTGCATATATACATATTTATAATTCAAGGGAATTCACACAAGTGGAACATTCAAAAAGCAACACATTAAGACACCAAATATAATTAGAAACCTATAAAGGGAGAAAACCACAAATTTTTGGTTGAAAGTGATGTGAAGGCAAGATCCTACTCCCCTATTACATCCAATTTTATGTAGGATCCAACCTACAAGAGGATGCTACCTCAAGAAAGCTCCAACTCCCAATAATTTTTCTGTAGGCTACAACCCACAGGAGGCTCCTACTTCAACAGGCTACAATCTATTCTTTATAAAGCTACGACTTGAAAGGAGAATGCAATCTCCCAATCAAAATACAAAATATAGTTTGTTGGTTACTTGATATTGATTTCTGCCATCAAGTCTACTACTCATCTTCTCTAGCTCTTTTCCTCTTTTGCTACTTTTCTCTTTTTCTCCTCACTTGAATGTTGCTCATGAACCCTATCACACAAGATGATTAACACCAAAATTTTTCTTCTTCTCATTCAACAATACATATCTTATAAGCATATTTTATTGATTGTTTGTATTCTATGTAGTAATATGTAATGAGGAGTTGTGTCTTGGTCTTCTAAGGTTGTTCATAATCTTTCTCTTCATTTCTAAATCTAAAATTCAGTTCAAGAATTTTGTAATATAAAAAGTAGTTGAAATAATATAGGCCAACAACAATGATTTCAAAAGACAAATCTTGAAAACCTTTTAGATTTGTATTAGCCACATTTTTAGTTTTATTTCAGATTTGTACCAACCACATGTTAATGCCTTTGAGGACTATTCTTTAATTTCTTTAGCATAAAAAACAAGAAGATTCATGAGTTTCATGAACTGTAAGATACTATAATGTTGTACAAGTGATTTTGTTTAATAAAAGCATCCATTTTCGAGCTTATGTCTCAAGATATCATGTGCCATTTTTCTTTTTAATTGTAAGCCATACATCAAGATAACCAATAATATAATGACCAACCTTCATCAGTGATCAACATAGATAACAATGATTAGACTTCAACAATTATATGTTGGAAATAATACTGAGAGGGGGGGTGAATCAGTATTAGCAAGTCAAACAATTTTTCATTTCCATAATCAGATTCATATACGCTACTTCAGTTAATGGAACTCGCGTGTATATGCAATTGTGTTTATGACAGCTAGCGTATATCCTGCAAACTTATGATTCAGTTAATTCATCATATGTTGATCTTTAATCAGTGCATCAAAACCACATAAACAATAACCAGGTGCAGTAAAAACAGAATAGACAATCGCACACATGAACACAAGATATAAGGTGGAAACCCAATGTAGGTGAAAACCACCTGCTGCAATCGTCTCTATCTTCTTTTAATAATAAGAAACTTCTTTTTACAATTTTGTACTGGTGCAGACTTATACCAGTACACAGGTTTCTACCTGCAGAAGGCTACAACCTTCTCTCATTCTCCAGCTTCTTCTGGAAGGGAGCTACTACCCCCTAGCTCTTGTACTAGCTGATATGTTTACTAGTACGTCGGTGCCGGCCTACAGCAGGCTACAACCTTCTCTTTTCTTCTAGGGACCACGTTTCATACATTTTCAGACTAAATCCATCGATAACATCATTCAATCATCAAATATATCTGCATCAACCAATCTCCTTTGCACCAACCACAACTGAATCAATCAATCACTTTGACAACCCTTCAATCTGATCTTTCAGAATGTTGTAACCAGAATATAGTAACCAGAACCCAAGCTAGAACCCAGAACATTGCAACAACAAACAAAAGCAGCGAAAACATATTTTATAAGGTATACACTACTTCTTTGTGTCGAACCTGCGTGCATACGCTCTTTTCTCAAGGAAAACATGCGTACAGATCTGCAAATCAAACTTAAGATGTATACGCTATTTTGATATGCAGAACAAGCATGTATATGCGCCTTTTCTAAAGTGAACCTACATACAGATCTGTAAATGATGATTTAAACATTACAATAATTCCAGACTTTAGTTATACCCAGATCATCATATTTACAGATTACAACATGCGCCAGTTATTCAAATAAATGATCAAACCACATAAAGATACTTCACTTCAAGCCTTAAGATCTTGACCCATCATTAGATATTATCCTTCATTAGTCGCTAAGGTTCGTTCTTGGTTCAGATCCAGCTATGCACCATAACCCAATAACCTGTACACTAGATCTTGCTCTTCATCAAATATTCAATACTTGAGTGCCTTGGCCTAATGATATTTCCCTCCTTTTATAGTCTTAGGCCTTACTCAATACCATGGGCCAAAACCACTTAGGACCAATACCTTGGACCCAATACCTGGGGTCAATACCTTGGACCAATACCATGGATCAAAATACCATGGACCAAATACCTTGGACCAAAACTTTGTTTTCCAAGATATATGCACCTTGCATTCTGTGAAAGTGCATGTGTATGTATACACAACTTGTATATAGTGAACCTGCATGTATACATGGCTTGGCCAATGGTGAACCTGCGTATACCTCTCTTTCTTCATTCTGATCTAAACTTTGTGCTGTTAACCTGCTGAACTGTGATCTGTCATCTGAGTGAGTTAACATCAAGGACAACACCTGTGTCATAATGCCAACAATCTCCCCCTTTGGACTTGATGTCAACCCCAAGTCAATCTCCCCCTTTGTCATCAAGGGGAAAGGGTTATTCTCCCCCTAAGTACATGCTGAATTCTCTAATATGCTGAAGAGTGCTTATTGAGATCCATGGTCGAGTCCATGCTCCTCCTGAATATAAGCAAGGTTTGCAAAAAGCTGTTATAAAAGAAGAACATGACTCTATACATACATCATAAATAACCTTCCTATCACCATTGACTCATACATACATCCATCTCCCAACCAAGTGGGGATATACCAATTGTTTATACATGTCAAAACAAGAAACATTACGTCATCCATCCCATGCATAGTGGGGTAACAAATTAGGTCGTTTCATGACCTTTTCATTAAAAAATATAGATGACATATATAACAGAGACCAAATATATTAAAACAAAAGCATGATAGTCATTAACAACTATCATTAGTAGCATCTCTCAATCAGCAGCTAGACCAACAACCATGTTCTTCCCCTGAACCTGTTCCACCTGAATAAAAAACAACTGTGTGAATCTGTACGAAGATCTTCTAAGATAATGCCCACAATGCATTATTAGTAACATATGCTCCCCATGAACTTGTGCGAGATGATTGCTGTCAGATCTGATCATTTCATATAATAGAAGAGTTATCAAGGCATCATTATCAATTATATATACATCAAGTTATCAACAACTTATGAGAGCCAACATATTTCCACATGTCATCCACAGACTGTAACCATCATCAAGCAGATTAGATAATTCAATGAACCATATTAGACCCCTTTCTTCCTGAGTCTGGCCCACTGCTTTTCTTCAAACCAACATATACGTGACTGTATCTAGAGAAACCAGTGTATGTATGCAATTACACATCATGAAACTCTTGTATAACCACCTTTCTCTAAAACGGATAGGATTTAACAGCAGGATGATGCATCTTGTCCAAGATATTCAAATGTCTCTCTGGGCAGTGGTTTGGTGAACATATCAACAACATGTTATTTGGAGGGAACATACTCCAATTTGACCTTTTGTTCAAGCACTTGTTCACATAGAAAATGATATTTGATGGGTATGTGCTTGGTCTTGGAATGCATGACTGGATTCTTTGAAATATTGATGGCACTTGTATTATCACATAGAATGGAGATGGGTGGAGGACATGTGATCTGAATGTCTTGCAATGTTTGCATCATCCAAAAGAGTTGTGTGTAGCAAGATGCAATAGCCACATATTCTGCTTCAGTTGTAGATAATGCAATTGAACTTTGTTTCTTGCTAAACCAAGACACTAATATGGAACCCATATAGAATGCATCACCACTAGTGGCTTTTATGTCATCAACTCTTCCTACCCAATCTGCATCTATATATGCATGAAGTGTAAGATCTATATCTCTAGGATACCATAAACCAAAATTCTGTGTTCCTTAAAGATATTTGAAAATCCTTTTGACTGCTTGAAAATTTGCTTGGAATCTTCCAACTATTCCTACTGCATGCATGATGTCTGGTCAAGTACCTATTAGATAAAGTAGACTGCCAATAATAGATCTGTAAGTTGGTTGATGTATTGCTGCTGATTCATCATTTGAGCTGAGACTACATCCTGTTACCATTGGGGTACATACTGGTTTAGAATCTTCCATGTCGTATTTTTTCGAGATCTGTTTGAGATATTTGGCTTGTGACAAAAAAATACCATCTTTATTTTGTTGAACTTGTAGACCAAGAAAATATTTAAGCTCACCAAACAGGGAAATTTCAAATTCTTGTTGCATTACCAAAGCAAAATTTCGGCTCATGGCTTCTTCATTGCTACCAAAAATGATATCATCAACATACACAACAAGTATTAGCAATTTATTATTGTCAATCTTTATATATAGATTGCTATCAGCTAATCCCTTTGAAAAACCTTGTTGATGGAGATATTTGTCAAGATGGTAATACCAAGCCCTTGGAGCTTGTTTTAGACCATAGAGAGCCTTTTTGAGTCTGCATACAAGTTTTGCATCATTTCCAAGAATGAATCCATCTGGTTTCTCAATATAGACTTCTTCTTCTAAGTCTCCATTAAGAAAGGCATATTTTACATCCATTTGGTATACTTTGAATTTCTGAAAACTAGAAAGAGAAAGGAACATTCTTATGGCTTCAAGTCTAGCAACAGGTGCAAAATTTTCTTCAAAATCTATACCTTCTTGTTGAGCATATCCTTTACAAACAAGTCTGGCCTTGTTTCTAATAACTTCTCCATTTTCATTCAGCTTGTTTTTGAATATCCATTTAGTTCCTATGATATTATTATTATGAGATCTAGGAACTAATTCCCAAGTATTATTCTTTTCAATTTGCTCAAGTTCTTCATTCATGGCCTTGACCCAACATTCATCTTTGGATGCTTCATTTATATTTTGAGGTTCGAAGGAGGATAGCAATGCTAGATAGCTTGAAGCTTCTATAATAGTTCTTCTTGTCTGCACACCTACCTCTTTCTGTCCCAAAATTTGAGTCTCTGGATGATTTTTTTGAACATACGTGGATGGAGTCTTTTCTTCTACTGTTATCTCTTCTTCTGGTGCTTCATTGGTTTCTTATTCAGAATTAGTTTGATTTGATGTGGGAGGATAATCCTCATCTTCTTCATAATCTTTGGTTTCTATTTGTTCGGATTTTTACATGCTTCATCAACCACAACATCAATACTTTCAATAATTTTTCCAAGTATTTTATTATAACATTTATATCCTTTACTTCTGGAAGAGTAACCAAGGAGAATACCTTCATCTTCTTTGGGTTCAAACTTACCAAGTTTTTCACCAGTCCTTTTGATGTAACATTTGCTTCCAAAAACTTTCAATTATTTTACAGCAGGGGTCTTACCATACCAAAGTTCATGTGGAGTTTGAGTGCTGTTTAATTGAAAATTTGCTTGGTTGAGAATAGTGACGGTAGCGAACACAGCTTCACCTCAGAAGTTTGCAAGAGTTCTAGACTCATCTAGCATAGCACAAGCCATTTGTTGAACATTTCTGTTCATCCTTTCTACCACTCCATTTTGTTGAGGAGTCCTTGTGGTGGAGAATTGCCTTTTTATTCCATGTTCTTTGCAGAAGTCAAAGAATTCATTCGAGGTAAATTCCCCTCCTCGATCAGATCTAAGGCATTTGATTTTGCGATCTAATTCATTTTCAGCCAAAGCTGTGAAGGCTTTGAATTTTTCAAACGCTTCATCGTTATGATTTATAAGTCCTATCTAGCACATTTTGGAAAAATCATCAATGAACAATATAAAGTATTCTTCTCCACGAGGTGGCTTTTTCCTTGATGGTCCACATAAATCAGTATGAACAAGTTCAAGAGGCTTACTAGCTGATCCTTCCTTTTTAGGGAAGTGTGATCTGGTTTGCTTACCAAATTGACATGATTTGCATACTGTATTTTCTAGAATGCTAATATCAGGAAGATCACAAACAACCTGGAATCTGCATGCTTTTCTTATTTGAGAGAAGCTTAGATGCCCCAATCTTCTGTGCCATAACTAGTGTTCATCATTTTTGCTTAGATAGCACTGTTGTTGTCCTCCCTTAAGCATGTATAAGTTTTTTGGAGTTTTTATACCTTTAATCACAGTTTCTCATGTATCAAGCTCACGAACAACACATCCATTTGATCGAAATACTAATTCATTTCCTTGATCACACATTTGACTGACACTCAACAGGTTATGCTTTAGACCATCAACATACATAATATTCCCAGCTTTAACTTTTTCTTTTAAGAGAACAAATACTTTACCTTTTATGACAGTAGGAGTGTCATTTCCAAATGAGACCTTCTTTTCCTTTTCCGAAGCATTATATGAATGAAGTTTTTCTCTGTCACCTGTCATGTGTTTTGAGCATCCACTGTTGATGTACCATTGAATTTATTTTCCTTCTGCATACAAGGCTATACCACATCTTTCTCTTTGTGTTTCTTTCTTTTTCCATATTTTGGGACTTAATAGAGTTTGTTCCTTCTAAGATGTTTGCCGAAATTGACTTCTACATTCATATTCTTCATGACCAAAGTTGTTGTAGATAGAGCATTCTATTTCATTTTCAAGAAGAGAAAATTTTGTTAAAGAGAGAGCCCATACAGGTTGCCACAATTTAAAATTATTTTGGAAAAAACCTGTGAACAGTTTTGAAACCAACGTTTCGGACTAGCTTAGTGAGTCCATCATCAGGGCAATGAGATTGTACTTTGAGAAGAGAGAGTGCGAGAGCTTTATTAATAGTTATTTGAATTTTTTTTTTATTGTTTCTTTTAATTGTCAGCTTGATTATTTATTAATTTAATATATATATAAGTGTTTATTTATTTACATATATTAAATAAATATATATATATTAAATTAATAAACACTTATATATATATATATTAATATTAATAAAGAATCAAGCCAACAATTAAACGAAACAACAATTTTTTTTTTTTCAAATAACTATTAATAAACCTCTCGCACTCTCCCTTCTCAAAGTACAATCTCATTGCCCTAATGATGGACTCACTAAGCTAGTCCGAAATGTTGGTTTCAAAACTGTTCACAGGTTTTTTCCAAAATAATTAAAAAAAAAGAGAAAAGTTATTGTAGGACCTTTTCATCTTCCCTGTCACATTCCTTCATGCTTCTGTAGTCATGATTGTCTTACAAGCAACACATTGAGCAACTTTGTGTCCAAAGTTATGACTCGAAAAGCATTGGCCATTAAAGAAGTTCCTGTGATTATCGAATCTACTGACTGGTGATTTTAGTTTCTATTGATATTCATTCTTGAAGCAGATTGAGTATGATTTGCCTAAGGTTTGTTGTAGCTTCTGCTCATCCTTGAAGTAAATTGAGCCTGATTTACCTAGTGATATGTTTTATGCCTTTACTAATGATTGTCAAACTGTTCACTGCTCTTTGCTACATCAAGATAGCTTTTAGTGGAGGTGGACAACTTCTGTGCTTGAGACGCTTCTTTAGTATATCCAAGACCTGTCTTTATCAGAGGAGAACTCTGCACTTTGATAATTTCATTTAAGGTTTTTGATCCTTTAGCAAATCTATGATTGAAAGGTATTGTTTTCTCAATATCCTTTCTTAGACCCACAATTTCACATTCTAGTTTTTCATTATGTTTTTCTCTTTTAGCAAGTTGGAATGTCAAAGTATCTATAATCATATTCTTTTCTTCTAAAAAGATTTTGAGTTTAGAGATTTCTTCATAAAGGTCATCTTCATCTAAAGCATCCAAGAAATCATCATCTTCAAAAGCCATCAGAAGTCTATATTCATTACTATTTTCATCTTCATCACTAATTGATAAACCATCGCTATCTTCATGAGTATAGTAGCTCTTCTTACTTACACTTTGTTTTCTATTCCATTTTGCAGATTCCTCACCTTTATCAATCTTATCTTTATCAAGACATTTGGTAGCATAATGACCGACTCTTCCACAAGCAAAACATTTGAAAGGTAATATACGACAAGCAACTGCATCTGCTAATGTATTTAAATATCTTGGAATATGCTGATATTCAATGTAATCAAATTCACGTTCCAAGAGACGAACTCTCAAAAATAATCTTAATAACACTGGATTTCTAATGGAATAAACCCTGTTAAGCTGTAATACAATGAGTTCAGAATCTAACCTAACAATCAAATTCCGAATCCCAAATGAGATGGATTCAGATAATAACTCAATCACTACACTATACTCTGCAATGTTATTCGTTGTTTGACCGAGGCTTACCCCATGCATAGATACTAACTCATCAGAGGGTGAATAGATAACCCAAGCTGCAGAAGAAATGTTCCGTGTACTACGACAAGCACCATCAGCAAAACCGATATATGTTTGAAGAGACGCCGGCATCTGCAATATCAAGAGTAAAATCAAGATAAGCAGGAATAATGATAAAAGCACTCTCTAAACTAGGCACACATTTCTAATCTAAAACACACTAGCTAGAAAGAAACTAATCTAACAAAAATCTCCACACCAAGGTTTAAGCATAATATCTCTTCAGATAAAGCCCATTTTTGGGTTTACCCAAAGAGACACCGTCAAAATCTACCAATTCATAGGCCCCTTTTGCCAGCTTTCACTTAACAATATAAGGACCATGCCACATAGGTACAAATTTTCCAGGTCCTAGATTATCGTTCGCTTTGGGTATTGACCTTGAGGTTGATAACCTTGAGGCATGTACTAAAACTGGGGTTGACCTTGAGGTATGTACTGAGTCTGGGGTTGACCTTCAGGTATGTATTGTCTTGACGGTATGTATTGTCCTTGAGGTTTCCCCCTAGACGATAACTGACTGCCTTGAGGTTGCTCCCCAGGCGATAATTGACTACCTTGAGGTTGTCCCCCGGGTGGTAACTGACTACCTTGAGGCTGCCCTCCAGGTGGTAACTGACTACCTTGGGGTTTGCTCCCAGACGATAACTGACTACCTTAAGGTTGCGGATTTGGAATAGTACCAGACATCATAAGAATTTCTTCTACGCTTAACGCTTGAGTTATGTTATTGCTAGTTGATATCTCATGTTTAATTGGTTGAGGAGATGCTCCTAAAAAAGTACTAGTGACTGACTCATACCCTGAAGGAACAAAAGGACCGCCATATAAAAATGTTTCCGGTGTTTGGGAAAACATAGATGACTATATCGACATATTCAAAGGAGGATAATAACCTCTCGGCGTAGGATGAAAATGAATTCGAAGTGGTGAAAAACTAAGACCCGGGTTTTCTAAAAAGTTTGTCAATGATACGTACCAAGCATCACTCCTAAAAGGACTGTAGAAAATTGATTCGTGCTCCTTAAGTTCTAAAGTAGGTTGATATTCAGGGAGAGTTATATCTTCGTTCGGACTAACAAGTTCTTCAATAGAAATGAGTCTAGAAGGAAGATTTTGGGTAATGATACTTCCTACCCTGGGTGAACCAAGACCACTAGAAGTTGGAGAAGCAAATCCTGAAGATGGACTAGGAGCAGGTTCAGTTTCAGGCTCAAAAATTTTAGGTTCTTTAGCTAATTCACTGGCAGGGAAAAAACTACCAGTAACTTTGGAAAGTGAAATTGGCTCAGAAATATACTCCGTTGTCTGTAGCTGATAATCAGGATGAACAATTAAGGATGAGTCTTCGGCTTCTGGTGACCCAACTCTACTATCACTAGGTGATACAAGAGCTGTAGCCCTTCAAGCTGGCTTGGTGTATACTCAGGAGGTTGCCCCCGAAGTCTACGAGATTTTCTCGATAATTCAACCACGATTAAATATTTAATTACTCACACGCAAATAAATAAAATTTCAATAAAACCACCTAAAGTCTCTAAAGAGCCAAAAAATTGAATCACATGCCTAAAAAAAAATCTAAGATTTTAAACCACACACAAACAATAACTTTCCATACCAAAAACACTAGTTGGTGATGAAATCCAACATCGCAAAATTTAATACAGAAAGGGCGGTTGGAATAGTTACTCTGACAACCTGCTTAATGAAACAGACTGGCACAAGTTTCTTCACAAAAACTGTCTCGAGTGAAGAGAACCCCCTAGAGAGTCCAAGTGAGTCTAGTTGATATCTGTTCTAGGTACAGTGAGACCTGTCCTTCACTGTCACCTTAGGAAATAATCTTAAGTTTATGGACACTAAGGTTACCAACAAAAACAAATACAACTGGGGGAACATTGTACGATCCGATCTACACGCAAGAGTAGAGTAACAAAGCTCAATCCCCTTGAAGGCTCCTCAACATGATCAATCTAAGGTTTACCAACAAGTGACCCCAGGCTTCTCGACAATGGTTAATCCGAGGTTTACTTTTTATAATACACGCAAATCTTCTATCTTTCCCAATGAGACAAACTTGATTGTCTCAAAGGTTCGGACATGATCTCGTGATTGACTCCTTTAAGAGGAGCTTCCCAAATTATATCAATTACAATTGGATTTATTTCCTACCGCAAGATATAGCTACTTTTTTGTTTTAACTATCTTAGAGAGTTAATTACTCCCTACTCCAAGATACCAGCCTAAGCTATATTGGTGATAAGAGCCCTAGAAATAAAAAGATTGCTAGATCAATTTTAATTAAGCGTTACTTTTATGGGTTCTTTCTTAAGTCAATAGGTATGGAAATGAAACTTTTATGGTGTGAAGACTCGACTCCAAAAACACTAAAAAAAATGCACCTAAAATGATAAACAATTCGTTTTTCCTTCAATGAATTTCTAGCTAAAATAAAGAGTTTGAGAATGCAATTCTTTGAAAAACAAATCTTTCTTTCAACGTGTAAATGAAAATAAAATCTCTTTTTCTTTTTCAATAAGAAATCAAACGAGACTACTAATTATGCTCACAATAAATCCCTTTCTTTTTCAACACTCAAAAACTGCAAAAAACAATTCTTTCAAAAGAGATTCTACAATTTCTAGAAAACACTCAAAACTACAAAAACTAATCTTGAGATCTAAAAAATTCTAAAAACCTAATCAAAATATAAGATTCAAATCTTTTTGAGGATGTTTTACTTAGTTATTCAGTAAACTAAGGATTAACTTGTTCAGAATAACAAATCAATCAAAAACCATCCAGCTATGTTTTCTTTTATAAAAATGAAATTCAAAACTTATAACCAAGTTCGTTTAAATATTTGCAAAGAGAAAACAAAATCTATTTCTCACCAAGGACAGATTTCACAAACCAATCAGACTCATCAAGAAGACAAAAATACACCAGGGTGATCTAAGGTTTCTTAGGTTTCTAATCTTTGAGTCACTATAGAGACCAAGTGAAAACCAATCCAGGCATGCAAAACTTCTAGAAAATCATCTAAAACCAAAATACCAATGGAACTTACTCACAAGAGATTTTTGACAGAACACATGAAGATCTGGGTAGACACTAAAAGTCGTAAATGAAACCTAAACTTAACTGGAAGAAAACATTTTAAGTTTTTAAAAAAATTTCACAGGGTCCACAAGCTTCCAGAAGAACCAGATGCGATACCGCTTTGTGTACTAAAGGAAAAGTGCGAAGATGCCCACACTGTCTGTAAAAATAAAGTGGTGGCTTATCATTAATGGGGATTTTTAAAGCTTGTCTATTTCCCTAGGAAAGCTCTCTACAACTTATCCTCCACAGATTATGAATCCATGTCCACTCCCAGTCCAATCATCTTTTACAATTCTTATTAGTTCACATCAATTCACAGAATAATGTACAAAACAATATTTACAAGAGGGTTCCCAACTAGTTGTTACAAACACCACCCCCTTAGAGTAACATCGTCCTCATTGTTTTACATTTGAACACACACATTTTACAGCAAGATTTATATATAGACAACTTTGATCATAATTACAATTTAATTTATAGTTTCTCATTAATGGATATTTTTAAAGCTTGTTTATTTCCCCAGGAAATCTCTCTACAACTTATCCTCCACAGATTCTGAATCCATGTCCACTCCCAGTCCAATCATCTTTTACAATTCTTATTAGTTCACATCAATTCACAGAACAATGTACAAAACAATATTTACAAGAGGGTTCCCAACTAGTTGTTACAAACCCCACCCCCTTAGAGTAACATCGTCCTCATTGTTTTACATCTGAACACACACATTTTACAGCGAGATTTATATATAGACAACTTTGATCATAATTATAATTTAATTTATAGTTTCTTACTCAATAAATAAAAATGGGTATGACACCCTCATCTATTCAGCCATCTCCCATGAGGCTTCAATTTGTCCAAATTTCCTCCACTACTCCGTGACCTACTATATGACTCAATTCTAGAGTGTGATCCACCTCCGATCAAGAACGCATAGTGGTTCTAGTTGGAATTATTTTGTTGATTCCACCTGTATCATATACCAATAAACAACATGATTAGCATCATGCACATACTTTTTAAGCAAGGAGTAATGGACAAATTCATGAGTGTTCACTGTGGGAGGTAAATTCAATTTGTAAGTTATTGGATCCACTCTTTCTAAGATCTAAAATGGCCCACAAAATTTTGGTTCCAACATGGTACTTAAACCAATCCATGAAGAATTTTATATTGGTATGATGTGGAGATAAACATGATATCTCCTACGCGAAATTCCTTGGGCATCCTTTGTTGGTTTTCATAACTATTTTTCCTATCCTCAGCCATTTTAATTGTTTCTTGATAACAATCATTTTAGGTTCCAACTCTCTTGGCATATCAAGTTCGATATGAACCTTGTTCATTGGATGAATCCAGCTTATAGTAGTGGATACTATTGATAAAAACTATACCAAATGAAGAAATTATTTCCACCTACTTGGCTAATGCATAACATACATTCTTATCATATCTTCTAGAACTTGTTTTCCCTTTCAATCTTCCCATCTGCTTGGGGATGGTATTTTGTACTAAAGGCTAATTTGTTCTGAATATAATGAACTGCTCATTTCAAAACTTAGATGTGAAATTTGCATCCCGGTCCAAAATAACATTCTTGGATACACCATGTAATCTCATGATTTATTTTATAAAAATATGGGCAATATCACTTGCCTTATCAACACATTAAATAGAAACAAAGTGAGCTACCTTACTCAACCTTTCCACCACCACCATTATGGCATCATGTTACTTAGTTGTCCATGGAATCCCTATAATAAATTCCATTGATATGACTTCCCATTTCCATTCTGGAATGGGGATTTACTGTAACAATCTTGTTGGAGGCTTACATTCCACCTTTACCTGCTACCATTCTAAGCACTTGACTATGTATCCAACCACATCCTTTTTCATATATGGAAAATAGTATAACTTCTTCATGGTTGTTATCACTTTCTTATATCTAGGTGTTGATGGTGCTAAAAATTTGTCAACCAAGGGGGTCTCCCCAATGTGGTACCAATTAGGCCTCACACTGTTTGGAATGGGAGCCCCATCTAGAGTATAGCACAGACACACTCTTGACAGATTGTGCTAGGTTTGTTCAAGCTTGCGTGAAATAATGCACTCATGAATTTATTGTGAACTAATGATGTGTAAGAAGGTTACATCAACACTTTAAATCTAATAAGGGATCTAGGAATATTAACAAAGCATTACCGGCCAAGAAGTGACTATGGAACAACTGATCACAAGATCTAAAATAGGCTCCAAAATTCGAGTATTGGAAAAATTTTGGACAGTATTTGTCACAACGATAACATTAGGATGACAAGAATATAGATTTTTATGAAACTCGTTAGATAAGAGTTTTTTCAAGTCTCCCAAACAATCTATATACCACCTATTTTTGAACTTTAGTAGTCCATCCTTTGTGAGAGTATAGTTCTTGCTTAGTTCCCCTTCAAGATCCTACTGCAAGAATTATTTCATTTGTTGATAATGTTCATATTGTCATTTTTCCTCCTTAATCTTTTCTTGAATATTAATTTCACAAGAACTTACAACAACCAAACGAGCTATGTGTACTCTTTTGTTGAGTGCATCATCTACCTTGTTTTCCTTGCCTTTGATGTATTTTTTCAAAATCAAATTCACTAATAAAGGCCAGCCATATTTCCTATCTAGAATTCATCTTGGTCTAATCAAACAAATACCTTAGACCTCCATGATCTGACATTAACGCAAATTTTCTTCCAAGGAGATAGTGTCTCCACATATTTAGTGCATGGACTATTGTTTCCAATTCTAAATCATGAGTGACATAGTTCCGCTCATGTTCATTTAGCTTCCAGGACTCATAGCAGACCCCTTTCCCTTCTTACATGAGAAATCCATCGAGTCCTTTCTTGCATGCATCTATGCATACCACAAAGTCTTTTTCTAGGTTTGTTATCCTTAATATCAGTGCACATGTTAGTAAATATTTTAGTTGTTCAAAGTTGTCTTCACATTCTGGTGTCCACTAAAACTTTACTCCTTTCCTTTGCATCATTTTGATTAGATGCCAAATATTTGAGAAATGTTGGATAAACCTCCAGTAGTATCAGGCTAACCCCATGAAAGATCTTACTCCAGACATAATTTGAGGAGTTGGGCACTCCACAATTTCCTTAATATTTTTTGGGTCTACTATCACTCCTTCCTTTTAGAAAATGTGTCTCAAATATTGAACTTGGGACTAAAATAATTCACACTTTCCAAGTTTAGAATAGAGGTTATGCTCTTTGATCAATTGCAACACTGTTGTCAAATGTTCCTCATGCTCCTCCTTGGTTTTGGAATAGACGAGGATGTCAACAACAAAGACTAGCACAAATTTATCTAGATACAGACTTAAAACAATGTTCATCAAACACATAAATGTTTTTTGGTAATTTGTGAGTCTAAATGGAATAACTACAAACTCAGAGTTCCCATACCTAGTTCTACATGTCATTTTATGAATATCTTCATCCTTGATGTGTATTTAATGGTACCCAGACCTCAAATAAATCTTTGAGAAGACTGCAACTCCTCTCAATTGATCGAATAGATCATCAATCCTCAGCATGGGATATCTATTCTTGAATGTGGATTTATTGAGATTTTCATAACCTATGCACATTCTCAATGTGTCATCCTTCTTCAAAAACAATAGAGTTTCTCACTAAGGTGACACGTGGAGCCTAATATACCCTTTATCCAACATTTCTTTCAACTACAATTTCAACTCTACCAATTCTAGGGTATTGATTTGATATGGTTCCTTTGATATTGGCATTGATCCTAACAATAGCTCAATTAAAAGATCAATCTCTCTCCTTAGAAACATTCCTGTAATTTCTTCATGGAATACATCACTAAATTGCTTTAGAATGGGGTGTCCTTCCTAGATATTGTTGTCTTCATGATCGTTGGTCACTTCAACAACAAAAAATTCACTCCCATTTATGTTTCATTGCTTTAGTTGTAGCACAATTACTCGCCTAACTATCATTGGATTCCTTTTCCCTTGCAACTTTATTTTTTCTCCTATATAGTTGAGGCATTCAACTGACTTGTTAAAGAAATCCACCTTGGATTTATGACCAGCCAACCAATCCATAGTGATACATACATCGTGTGACCCTATTGGTAGCAAATTTATGTTCACAGTCATGGGCATGCCACCAATCATGACTGGGCACAATTCCACAACCTGCTCAACATGTCTCTTGGTCCGTATGGCCAATTTTAGTAGCCATGATATATCATGGGCTATGCTTGGAAACCTAAACTTCTTTGACATCATAGGGATAATTTAACTAATATTAGAGACTATATCTATGAGAATTGAAATTGGAAGGGTCTAATACCTTCCATATTGAACGCAGATGTTTTTTGATCAATTTTTTTTTAATCCAACACAACATAAATATATGGAATGCTTTGACTCACGTCCTTCACTATTTCAGCCTCGTGTATGTTATATTCTCTTGGTTCGTCCCACTACTGCTATGGGAAGTCTCTCTGAAGGTGGTTCTCCCCACATGTCCAACATTGTATAAGAACTCCTTCGAACCTCTCTATCTCATCTACGATGGGCTTAGTGAAATGATATTTGGTTGCAGCAGTATGTCTTTACTAATACTCTTCCTTAGAATGATTGGTTGACCTTGTGCTTCCTCCTGCAGACTTATGTCCTTTCCTGTTAAATACATGTTTTCCTTTTACCTTCTAATTGGTTCTTATGCTTCGATTGTTCATAATAGTGCTTAATTTTCCTCATGGACTCTTGTAATGTCTTTGGTTCATTGAAATCTATTCTATCCCTAAATGTCTGAGGTATCCCACCAAGATATATTTGAACTTTTTTCTTCTCCTATTTGATGTAAGGCATATATCTTAATAGCTCCAAGTATCTGGTAGAATATTTTTCATCTATCAACTACTTAAGTGTTTTGTCGTAGAACTCTTTGGTCATTTTATCATAATATTCTTTAGATAAATACTTCTTCCTAAAGTATCTATGAAACCTTTCCCAAGACAACTCCTTCTCTCTGATATCCTTCACATTCCTTAAATCTTCCCACCAGATATCAAACTTTCCCTTCATATCAAAGATGGTTTCTCTTGATTTCATGTTATTAAGGTAATTATGGACTTTGTAATACTTATTTATTACTAATAGCCTTGCCTCTACTTCTCCAACCTTCTTCACCTTTCCATCAAATGTAGGAGGCTTTTCCTTTTTGATCTATTTTGGCACAAAATGATTTTCCCTCCTTCCCTATCGAAAATGTAATTTTTTTTTAGCACTAGATATTTTCTTATAATTTTCCATCCTCCTCTCTAGAGTACTTAGAGGTGTTCCACCCCTCACTGTGTCTTTACTTCCATGCCTGTGCATTTTCTTGGATCTACTGCCTTATACACCATAAACCTTGAATTCTTGTCTTCCAAGTCCCAATGAACTTTGCTTAAACATTTAACAAGCTCCTAGTTCATGTTGTTTTTGTCTTCGCATGTCTAATAAGCTTTGTAGTATAACTACATTCGCTTATGCCTATTTTTCTTGGGCCCTTACAATCTTCGCATTGTCAGCATTGCAGTTCCTTAGCTTAGCCCTTAGATATTTAATAGTACTCATCCAATTAGGGGAGCCCTCTTCTCTCCTTTTCTCTACTGACTCTTTTACATGACCATGTTGGGAACGATCAATTCTATATTGCACCATTTAACTACTCATCCCTTGTTCTTTATTGTACTTAATGTCTTCTTGTGTGTTTTCATCCACTACCCATTGTTAAACAATCCAAAACATAATAACATATTCTTACCCATCACCTTGGTTTACTACCATAAGTTTGTTGATGTAAATCTATCTAAAATGCCACACATCAAGTCAACATATCTGTTAGAAACTTTAATCATATCAAAATCAATACTCACAACACATATAGGTAACAATCAAATGCTACAAACATCACACAACATCAATCAATATGAGTATCACACACTATGACAACTCCTAACACACTTTGACAATATGTTAGAGTCCCAAATT
The DNA here is from genome assembly GCA_000404065.3 of Pinus taeda. Classification (NCBI taxonomy): domain Eukaryota; kingdom Viridiplantae; phylum Streptophyta; class Pinopsida; order Pinales; family Pinaceae; genus Pinus; species Pinus taeda. The sequence goes on along the minus strand of APFE030043694.1, from coordinate 58,669 downwards.
ATCTCTAGAGGTCAAGCATTAACTTAAGGCTCTTCATTTCTTCTATCTTAAGCCTATCCAACCAATGTTGAACCCAAAGATTCTAATACCACTCTAGAATTCTTCCGCCCACCCCCTTTGACTCTACAAGATGAACGAGAGGTGTTAACTTCCATAACCCAACCTCCATGGTCTTGTTATGGAAATGGGGATACAAAATTTCCTCATTTTCAAAGTTAGAATAATTAAATTTGGTTTACACCATCGCTCTCAACTCTTTGAGAGCTTTCTGGTGATATAAAGTTTATCAAAATCTGCCACCCAGATCAAAATCTATGCATGTTTAAAGTTTTTCCCCATATTACTATTGCCACATTAGCAATGCTTTGACCCATGTGGCATCCACATGGAGTCTCCATATCCATTGGGGTCTACTATGGCACCTGTAACATCCTTGTACCATTGTACCTTCACACCGTGCCTAGCTACTAATTGTTTACACCTCCTAGGAGTTTGTAGTGCAATAGACTTTTCTCCACCCAAAGACGGGGATGTTTTCCTATCCCACGCCTCCCATCATTCATGACATATTCTCTCTGGTGCACTTAACCTCGACCTCTACGGCATGACAGTAAGTTTTCACACCAAAATATGAGAATATTCTTGCCTCATGCCTTCTGTCAATCATGCCTCAATCCAAAATCATGACACAAAGCTCCTTTGAGGACCTATTAGGCCCCTATACTACTAGTGTATTCCCTTATTATTATTGTCATTGTATTCCCCTATTGTTATTGGTGTTCCCATGTGTTGGCTTGTTAGGGCCTGACCCATGTTCAGAAGTGATTTAGCCAAACAAATCCCGAAATGACCGGCCCTTTTGGTAATAGTCCGCGGTGCACGGACTGAGGTCTCACCCGAGGTAGTATAGGAGGGTACTGGAACTAGGTTTCCGCACCCTAGGGATGTCTTGATGAAGTCTAGGAAGTTTTCAAACCAAACCTACGAGCTTGCGCTACTCCGTGCAGCCGTCTATCCTTTGCAACTTGTGTGACTACTTATGCGCATATCTGTAAAGAGCGCAAAGAAGTGTTGTCTAGATCCTTTATCTTACTGTGCTATTATTATAGATTTTAACTTAATTGTGTGGACTCGATATTATCATTAATCATACAACATTCATAACAAGTGTGTGCAATCATAAAACTGTAAAGAGATGCATACATATAATAGAAGCACAGAAACACGATATTTCATAATCAACTTATCTTTTATTAATTCTCTGTCCAATTACAATCCAAACTCCACCCTACGCACTCAGTTGCAAGGGTCCACGCACATGGGTGCGGACTCTACCAGGCCTCTATGTACTCAGCTGCAGAGCCTCTTCCTACTACTATAACCCAAGACTCGGACTTACAGACTCAGAGCTTAATTCATCATCCAAAAGAACATATCCCTTACATCTTAGAGCTGTTCTCTATTTATACAATCCCATGGTCCACGGACCATGGGTAGGCTGACCTTACAATATATTACTTTATGTTTTCAAGGGCGGACAACCCTTTGACTTGACCATTTACTTCACACTTCGCGCCTGCATTTCACGAGGTCTTTACGTTACATTTGACCAAAGTTTGGGCTTCAAGCCCCAAAAACATGCTATGGGGGGATCCACTGCCCAACACCATGTTGTCCCCATATTGTTATTATTGTGCCCCATAGAAGCCACTATTGTTATTGTTGTGCCCTTACATTATTAGTGTTATGTCGACTTGACTATATTGTGACCCCTTAGACTCCTATATATAGAAAGGAGGTCTTGTCATTTGTGGCATCCAAGAATTGTTCATTTGCGTAATGTAAATGAGGTTGCCCCCTCGAAGAGGCTGATTTTGAAGTCATTGCTCTACCTTTTCTTCTATTTTGTGAGCTAGTTGGATAACAATTGGTAGCAGAGGTTTAGATTCTTGGGTTTCGTTGCTTCAAATAGGTCATCGTAGCATTTTCGCTATATTTTTTTTTCTACGATGTTTCAGAAGCTAAAATTAAAACCCATTTGAGCTGAAACCTTTTCTTGCCATTTTTTCGGAGATATGATCCAAGGAAGTTAGGGTTTGTGCAACCTCCTGAATTATATTTCAAACATGTGACCTGGGGAAAACCGTCATAACTTTGTCTCTGAGCATCAGATTGAAATTTCATAAAAAGGTACAGAAAGAGGACGGATTGTAGTTTTCTTTGTATCAATTTTAGGTCCAAAGGTCAAAACCATCACAGATGGCTCTTCATATAAGTACACTCTACTGAACCAGACTATAATTAGGTCATCGTGGGAGATTTGGAATAACTCTTTCTTGGAGAATCCAATCTTGACTATACTTAGGGGTTTGGGATGAGGACACAAAGGGATACCATAGGATGAAATTTTAGACTTTGGAGATATGCAATTACAAATATACAACTGATTTAATATCGAGCTCCTACAAAACCAAAAAACGCGTGTAGTATTTTTAAAAGTTTGCATAAGTTTGGTTTGAAAAATTAGTTTGAAGGAACTCAAAGGACATAGTGAAGCATAATTATCATTAATTGATAACCCGAAGAAAGAAAATGGAAACACCTAGTAAGAAACCTGAAAGCTCTAGCATGAATCATGAAGAAGAGGAAGAAATGCAACATGACATATCAAAATTACGAGACCAAGTGCAACAAATTTCACTCGCACAAAAAGTAATAGAAGCTAAGGTGGATGGTTTAAAGAAAGGCATGGAAGATAAGATGGATGGTTTAAAAAATGGCATGGAAGCTAAGATGGATGGCGTGGAAGCTAAAATGCATGGTATGGAAGCTAAGAAGAATGGTATAGAAGCAAAAATTAAAGGCAACATGGAAGATTTAAAGATAGATTTGACAACATTGCTACAAGAAATGCTTACTAATGGTGAAAGGGTAGTAAAGGAAACTCATGATGAGAACAAAAGAAATGTTAATCATGATTTCATAGACTCTAACCTCAGATTGACGACCCACCATGTTCCAAAGATCGATATGAGGAAGTTCGATGGCAATGATCCCATAACATGGATATTATAGATGGAGCGATATTCTGATCTCCATAATGTGAAGAAAACACAAAAGGTATGCATTGAAACTTTATATTTGGAACCCAATCAATTTGTATGGTATCGCTGGATTTTCTCTCGTAAACGAATTGTCACTTGGGAAATATTTACGGAAGAAATGATTGCACATTATGAGGATACAAAAATCAACACCCTTGTTAGCCAATTGATAAATGTCAAACAAAAATGTTCAATGGTGGAGCACAATGAGGACTTACAAAAATTGAATATAAGGCTAAAATATATTCTAGAGGAGTGTGTTCATAGGGAAATTAAAGGATAACATCCAACATGAGGTTTGCATTTGGGAACCTGATTTATTAGAGAAGATATTCAGGTTGGAAAGAAAAATTGAAAGCAAAATTATGGAAACAAGGAAGCCTACCAACCACAACTATAAAGATGGAAGTGTTGTTTCCCATAGCCTTCCACAAACTACAAGGTTGACACCACAACAATTGGAAGAAAAAAGAGCAAAAGGGATTTGCTACAGTTGTGATAGCAAATACACTAAAGGTCATAAGTTTGCAGAGACGAAATTATTTTACATAGATTGTGAAGAGGAAGAAGAAAAGGAACAAGAAACATCAAAAGAAGAGGATACACACCAAGAACAAAGCCTAGAGAAAGAAGAAATGAATCCGACCTATATTGTAATGTAGTGGCTGGAATAACCACTCCTCAAACTATCAAGATAGAAGAACATATCAAGAAGAAAAAGGTAATATCATTGATTGAGTCGGGTAGTACACATAATTTTATTCATTATAAGATAACAAAGGAATTGAATTGCTTCCTATATCCAACACCAGAGTGTCAAGTGATGATTGCAAATGGAAGAACCATAAATTTATCTAGAAAGTGCCATAATATCAAGCTATCCATGGGAGAATATGTGCTAAATAGTCCAATGCTTTCCATTCCAATGGGTGTTGTTGATGTTGTATTAGGAGTCCAATGGCTACAATCTTTGGGTACAATAACTTTTAATTTTTAAGAACTTTTCTTGAAAAAAGAATTCAAAAGGAAAGGAAGTTGAATTAAGGGGTATCGCAGGGACACCGGCAAAGATAATCAACTTTAACGACATGACAAAGCTTCTAAAGAAAGAACAATGTGGCATAATTGCACAATTATGTTCGCTAGAGGTTCCCACGTCGAAATCATATATTTCTCCAGATCTCTAAAACGTCTTGGACAATCATTCCAAGGTATTTGAGACTCCCAAATGCCTCCCACCTATTCTTGATCATGATCATGTTATTCATTTGATTCAAGAAGTGTTCCTCCAAACATTAGGCCTTACAGATATCCTTATGCCCAAAAGAGTGAAATTGAACATATGGTTGCAGAAATCCTAGAGACTGGTATAATTCAACCTAGTCAAAGTTCTTTCTCTACTCCAGTAGTATTGGTGCACAAGAAGGATGGATCATGAAGCATGTGTTCAGATTATAGGGAGCTCAATAAGCTCACTATTAAAGATAAATTTCCCATTCCTATCATTGATGAATTATTGGATGAATTTCATGGAGCAATTTACTTCACCAAGTTGGACTTTCGTTCAAGATATCATCAAATTAGAATGAAGACTGAAGACATTCCGAAAATAGCATTTAGAACTCATGAGGGTCATTATGAATTTTGGTCATGCATTTTGGCCTTACCAATGCACCTTCTACATTTCAAGGTTTGATGAATTCCATTTTCAAACCCTTCCTTAGAAAATTTGTGTTAGTATTTTTTGATGATATACTAATCTACAACAAGTCTTTGGAAGGAATCATTTCAACATGTTGAAGAGTGCTCAAACTATTGGAGCAGAAAAAATAATATGCAAAAACCTCCAAATGTTTCTTTGGAGTACAAGAGGTGGAATATTTGGGTCATATTGTATCTCATGAAGGTGTTAATGTAGACCCTAGAAAAATTAAATCCATTAAGGAATGGAAAATCCTCACAGGAGAATAGTAACACTTCTAACAACATTACTAAAGAAAGATGCATTTTCTTGGACTCCAGAAGCAACAAAAGCCTTTGAACATCTTAAAGAGGCAATGTGCCAAGCACTGCATTAGCTACATTAGACTACACAAAAACATTTATTGTGGAATGTGATGCCTCGAGAAATGGAATTGGTGTTATTTTAATGCAAGAAGAGATACCCATTACTTTCGAAAGTCCTCCAATCAAAGGAAAGTATTTACACAAAGTTATTTATGAGAAGGAAATGTTGGCAATACTACATGCACTTAAGAAATGGAAACCTTACCTAATGGGAAGACACTTCAAGGTAAAAACAAATCATGATAGTCTTAAATACTTTTTAGAACAAATATTATCTTCAGAAGAGCGGCAAAAATGGGTCACAAATATTTGGGGTTATGACTTTGAAATCATCTACAAAAAAGGGAAGCAAAATGTTGTTGCAGATGCACTCTCAAGAAAGGATGAGGATGTGGAAGCATTGCTTTGCGCCATTTCTATTATCCAAACAGATTGGATAAATGAAGCAAGGGATGAATGGAATAATGATGAAGAAGTGTGGGAACTCATTCAAAAGTTACAACAAGACCCCAATACATCTGATACATTTAGCTGGAAAAGGGATTCATTATGGTACAAAGATCACTTATACCTTTGTAAGAATTCCCAACTCAAACAAAATATTCTTACGGGATTACACACTTCTCCCTTATGAGGGAAATTAGGATTTTTAAAAACTTACCATAGGGTTAAGAAGGATTTTTATGGGGATGACCTTAAATCTGATATTCAAAAGTTTGTTGAGGAATGTTTGGTTTGCCAACAAAATAAAGTTGAAACAACTAAGACCCCTGGTCTATTACAACCTTTATCCATTCCAAGTCAATGTTGGGAGGAGGTTTCAATGGATTTTATCACAGGTTACCCAGGTCTGAAGGAAAGAGTGTCATCATGGTGGTAATTGATAGACTTACCAAGTATGCACACTTTTGTGCATTATCTCATCCCTTTAAATCCAATACAGTTGCTACTGCATTTATGGAAACAATTCAAAAGCTACATGGAAACCCAAAGATTATTGTAAGCGACAAAGATCCCATTTTCACTATAAATTTTTGGATATAATTATTTTATTGTCTGGGTACTCAATTAGTTCATAGCTCATCGTATCATCCTCAATCTAATGGGAAAAATGAGATAGTGGACAAATTTTTGGAAGGATATCTTCTTTGCTTCGTATCTGATAAACAAACACAATGGGTCAAATGGTTGCCTCTAGCTGAATGGTGGTATAACACTTCCTTCCATACTGCAGCAAAAATGGCCCCATTTATGGCAGTTTATGGATATCATCCACCGTCTATCACATCATATTTAAGAGAAAATTCTAAGGTTCAAGCAGTGGAAGATGACATCGAGCATCAACAAAAATTTCTCCAACTCTTAAAGGATAACCTCACTTTGGCAGAGAACAGAATGAAACAATAGGAAGGTCAACATCGCAGCGAAAGAAGTTTTGATGTAGGTGACTGGGTATTTCTACGGCTACAACCATACAAACAAATGTCCCCCAAGCAAGCTAAGAAGGATAATAAATTATCACCAAAGTATTATGGTTCGTACAAGATGTTGCAAAAGATTGGTACTATGGAATACAAATTAGAGCTTCCTATAGCTTCCTGAGTGCACCCAGTTTTCCATGTTTCATGCTTAAAGAAGGTTATAGGTGACAAGTTGCCAGTTCAAACAATATTGCCAGAAATTGACAAGGAAGGAAAAATCATATTAGAACGTGAAGCAGTCACAAAAATAAGAACTTGATAGCTACAAAATCGATCAATTTCAGAGTATCTCATCAAGTGGAAGAACTTACCCACTGAAGATTCCACATGCGAGGATGAGAATTTTATATATAAGCATTCATAACTACTCAAGCATTGAGGACAACACTTTTATGAAGGAGAGGGGCATGTGAGGCCCCTATAATACTAGTGTATTCCCTTATTATTGTTGTCATTGTAGCCCCTTACTTTTATTGTGCCCATGTTGTCCCCATATTGTTATTATTTTGCCCCATAGAAGCCCACTATTGTTATTGTTGTGCCCTTACATTATTATTGTTATGCCAGCTTGACTATATTGTGACCCCTTAGACTCCTATATATAGAAATGAGGTCTTTTCATTTGTGGCATCCAAGAATTGTTCATTTGTGTAATGTAAAGGAGGTATCCCCCTCGAAAAGGCTAATTTTGAAGTCATTGCTCTATCTTTTCTTCTATTTTGTGAGCTGGTTTCATAATGAGACCCATGACCACGATGATGTTGCTTTCAACCATGTGTGCTTCCCTAGTAGCACCATGCAATAGTTATGCTAGGTGTCACCACAAAACTCTTCTATGTGGCATCCGATGCCACATAAGAACCATACTCCACATCACCATTCCCATGGTGCTCTAGTGACATTATGTTGACATCATGATGATGTCATCTTGCCACATGGACTTCTCCGAGGGTGTCACATGTCATCTAAAATCAAGCCACATGACCCTCCAAAATGCTATTTTTTCTTGTCACATAAGCACCCCATCAATGTCATCCTATCACCTAGACTCAATATTGGGTCCCACTAGAGTCCTAGCTCATCTTAGAAGGAAACACATTGTTGTTATAACAATTTACAGGGTTCACCATGGATCCCCACCTATATATTCTCCACATAATCACACCCTTCCCCCATGATAGGATAAGGTGAAGACCACCATCAAAGGTTGTGGCATGAATGGGAAACCATCCTGTTTGGTTATCGGCATTCATCTTGATAGTAACTCAATTGAGAGATCAATCTCTCTCCTTAGCAACATTACTGTAATTTACTCATGGAAATAGTCACTAAATTGCTTTAGAATGGGGTGTCCTTCCTATCTATTGTTGTCTTCATGATCGTTGGTCACTTCGACAACAACAATTCACTCCCATTTTTATTTCATTGTTTTAGTTGTAGAACAATTAATTGCCTAAGTATCAATGGATTCATTTTCCCTTGTAGCATTATCGTTTCTCCTATATCATTGAGGCATTCAACTGGCTTGTTAAAGCAATCTACCTTGGATCTATGGCCAGTCAACCAATCCATAGTGATAAATACATCGTGTGAACCTATTGGTAGAATTTATGTCCATAGTCATGGGCATGCCACCTATAATGACTAAGCACAATTCCACAACCTGCTCAACCTATGTCTTGGTCCATATGGCCAATTGGACTAGCCACAATCTATCATGGATTATGCTTGGCAACCTAAACTTCTTTGACATCCTAAGGCTAATTTAACTAATATTAGAGACTATATTTATGAGAATTGTAATTGGAAGTGTCTTAATCATACCTTCCATCTTGAACACAGATGTATGGTGATCGACTTTCTTGTTATCCAACACAACATAAATATATGGCATGCTTTGACTCACACCCTTCACTATTTCGGCCTCTTGTATGTTGTATGCTCTTGGTTCATCACACTATTTCTATGGGAAGTCTCTCTTACGGTGGTTTTCCCCACACATCCAAAATTGTATAGGAACTCCTTTGAACCTCTCAATCTCATCTATGATGGGCTTAATGAAATGATATTTGGTTGCAGTAGTATGCCTCTACTAATACTCTTCCTTAGCATGATTGGTTGACCTCGTGTTTCCTCCAATGAACTTATGTCCCTTCCTGTTAAATCTAGGTTTTCCCTTTACCTTTTAATTGGTTTATGCTTCAATTGTTCATAGTAGTGCTTCATTTTCCTAATGGCCTCCTCTAATTTCTTTCGTTCATTGAAATTTATTCTATCCCTAAATGTTTAAGGTATCCCACCAAGATATCTTTGAATCATTTTCTTCTCCTATTTGATGTAAGGCACATATATTAATAGCTCCAAGTATCTGGTAGTATATTTTTCATCTATCAACTACCTAATTTTGTGCTCATAGAACTCTTTGGCCATTTTATCATAATATTCTTCAGATAATTACTTCTTCCTAAAGTGTATCTTAAACCTTTCCCAAGACAACTCCTTCTCTCTAATATTCTTCACGTTCCTTAAATCTTCCCACCAGACATCAACCTTGCCCTTCATACCAAAGATGGCTACTCTCAATTTCATGTTCTTAAGGTAATTATTGACATTAAAATACTTATTTATCCCTAACAACCTACCCTCTACTTCTCCAGCCTTCTTCACCTCTCCATCAAATGTAAGAGGATTTTCCTTCTTGAACTCTTCTGGCACAAAATGATTTCCCCTCCTTCTCTATCGAAAATGTATTTTTTTCAGTACTAGATAGTTGCTTATAATTGTCCATCCTCCTCTCTAGAGTACTTAAAGGTGTTCCACCCCTCATTGTGTCTTCACTTCCAGTATTGTGTCTTTTCTTGGATCTACTTCCTTCTATACCATACGCCTTGAATTGTTGTCTTCCAAGTCCCAATGAACTCTGCTTAAACATGTAACTAGCTCCTAGCTCATGTTGTTTTTGTCTTTGCATGTTCGATAGGCTCTGCACTATAACTACATTCACTTATGCCTAACTTTCCTGGGCCCTTTTAATATTCTCATTGTCAGCATTGCAACTCCTTAGCCTAGCGCTTAGATTTTTTAGAGTATTCCTCCAATCAAGAGAGCCCTCTTCTCTCCTTCTATCTACTAACTCTTTTTCATGAACATGATGGGACCTATCAGTTCTATATTGCACCATTCATCTACTCATCCCTTGTTCTTTATTGTACTTAATGTATTCTTATGTGTTGTCATGCACACCCAAATGTTAGACAATCCAAAACATAATAACGTATTCTTACCCATCACCTTGGCTTACTACTATAAGTTTGTTTATTTAAATCTATCTAAAACGTCACACCTCAAGTCAGCATATCTGTTAGAAACATTAATCATATCAAAAGAAATACTCATGACACATATAGGTTAAAATCAAATGCTACAAGCATCACACAACATCAATCAATATGAGTATCACACTCTATGACAACTCCTAACACACTCTAACAATATGTTAGAATCCCAATTTATCTCTAGAGGTCCAACATTAAACTAAGGCTCTTCATTTCATCTGTCTTGAACCTATCCAGTCTAACGTTAAACTTGGAGGCTCTAATACCACTCTAGAATGCTTCCCCCCATCCACTTAGACTCTACAAGATGAACAAGAGGTGTTAATTTCCCTAACCCACCCTCCATGGTATCATTATGGAAATGGGGATACAAAATTTCCTCCTTTCGAAAGTTAGAATAATTAAATTTGGTTTACACCTCCTAGGAATCTATAGTGAAATAGACTTTTCTCCATCTATAGATGGGGATGTTTTCCCATCTGATGCCTCCCATTACTCACAACCTATTCCATTTGGTGCACTTAACCTTGACCTATACAGCATGATGGTAAGCCTTCACACCAAGATATGAAAATATTCTTACCTCATACCTTTTTTTTTATCACGCCTCGATCCAAAATTGTGACACAAGGCTCCTTAAGGACCCACAACCATGATGATGTGACTTTCAACCTTGTGTGCTTCCCCAGTAGCACCATATGGTAGGTATGCTAAGTGGCACCACAAAACCCTTCTATGTGGCATCCCATGCCAATAAGCACCATACTCCACATCATGATTCCCACAATGCTCTGTTGACATCATGTTGACATCATGATGATGTCATCCTACCACATGGCTTTCTCTAAGGGTGTCACATGTCATCTGAAATCAAGCTACATGACCCTCCAAAATGTTATTTTTTCTTGCCACATCGACACCCTATCAATGGCATCTGGCCACCTAGACTCAATATTGGGTCCCATTAGGGTGTTAGCTCCTCTTACAAGGCAACAAATTGTCATTATAACAATTTCTAGGGCTGACCATGGATCCCTGCCTATAGAGTCTCCGTATCATCACACCCTTCCCGCATGCTAGGATAAGTTGAATACCACCATCTAAGGTTGAGGCAAAAATGGGAAACCATCCTATTTGGTGAAAAAATACCTTCGGTTTCACGATCTCCATCATTGTGCCACTTACCACAACTTACCACTCCATAAAGGGACCACAGTGAGATTTGAATCTGGGTGTTAAGTGACGGTAATGGTTCCCGTTATGTTCCCCATTACTGATCTGAATTTAAACAGGAACAAAAAAGTTATAGATATTGATGAGCCCCAAAAATGGGTAACTTATTGGGCTCATTATTGCCTATTATTCTCAATTAATCCACCATTCTTCATAGTTTATGCATGCTTTTGAGTATACTTATGTTAATTGAACGAATGAGAATAGTCACTTGACCATGAAGTCTAATACGTGGTTATTGCAGATTTTTGGACAACTTTTGGACCAGGGTCAAGCATTTATGAGCCAGTTGACAACCAAATATGAGGGAACAAGGCTGAGGATTTGTAGGAAGGGTGTCTCCTGCACTAAATGGTCCCTTCCTCGAATTCTCCACCATCAGCTCGGAGTTCAGCAGGCCACCAAAGATGATTCCCAAGGGCAGCCGAGCAGCTTTTGTAAAGTGACTGATTACTTGCAGTTTGAGCAGCCAAGCCCCTTGAGTTAAGGAGGGTTGTTGGAGCTCCTTGTAGTGCATAAGAAGGAAGGCTTCCAGCCTTCGTAGTTTACTTTTGGAACATTTTGTATTTCGCACTTTAGTGCTGCTCTGTTTTTCAGCTCATTTTGGAGCTTCTGCTGTAAACATTTTTGTGACATGGTTATTTTCTGAGTAATGGAGATCAGTTTCATTTTGCATCAGCTCTGAGCTTCTTCTTAGGAGCTTGTAGCTCTTGGGGTTGGGCCCAACCCAAGTGTCAGGTTCTCCTCTGTGTACTGTTATATGTTTTTGCTGTATTCATAGAATAATTTCTACTAGTATATTAAAATCTTGCTTGGTTACCTAGGTCATTTTTGATGATTGAAATAGCTTTTCATGTTTCAGATTGATTTGATAGGTTAGTAACAGAGAATATCTTCAAAAAATGCCATCAAGAAACCCTTGATCTCACCTCTCCCTCCTCGGGACCATGAGCTGAGACCAATGTGTCCTTGCTGCCACAAAAACATTGTTCTTGCTTCTTCATGCAATTGCTAGTGTTAGATTCTTAGTTGCAAAAGTTGGTACCAGTTGTGATTACATGCTTAGATCCATTCTTGCATAGTTTTCATAGTTATCTTACATGATTTTCTACCAATAAATTTATGTTCATCATGGTTACTGGTTTCTAGGTCAAAATAGGTCAAAATAGCTATATCTTTGGTTTGCATAGTCTTTGTTTGGTCAGGTTTGGAGAATAGTGTGCAGAACGCCTATGATACTTTCCTGCCTACCCTTCCTCCATCAGAAAACCTACTCCAACCCCCTAACTCAGATTCCTCCCCATCATTTGCCACTCTTTTCTAACTTGACCTAATTTCCACATCTTTGTGCAACTGTGCTCCTTCCATCCTCGAACAAAATCCAACCACCTTAATCACTCCTCAGCCTCATTCACCAGGTCTTAGACCTCTTCACACCCTCATCCAACCTCCATCTCCACTTCTCCACCTTTCTTCCACCATCAACCCTCCAAAATCCCCATTTGGAACATCCTGTAAAACATCCTATAGAACCCCTGCAGACTTCTTGTAGAAGCTCATGAGAGTGGTTTCTCGAGACTCGAACACTGTGAAACTCTTTGGAAAGGTGATAGGGACCCCTTAGGCCCTATTATAACCTTCCCAACCTCCTGCAAGTGCCCTCGCCATTTCCTTTCATCAATCAACCTCTGCACAATAAAAAACAATTAAAACACATGCAAAATAATTCTACAAGATTACTCAAAAATACAAAAAGATGTTCCTTTTTATATTTCACTTCAGAAGTAGCTTAGACACATGCACTTAACCTTCCCAAGAATCAATGGCATCCATTCCTATAGCTTTCATCCTTTTTCTTGCACTAGTAGGGTTAGTAGGTAAAACTAGGGTTTGCTAGGGTTTGCATTTCCTTTCAGCTTTTAGCTTCTTTCTACAAGTAGATTAGCCTCCTTTGAGTTAGCTATCGTCCATCATAGTTAAAAGCTTCTTCTAAGAGCTCATAGAAGTTATCTTAAGCTCCTAGCGGACTTGTGCCAGTTGATCCAGTGACAGCCTGCGACAAGAGCTAGTACTTGTGCATATAGCACCGTTGCTACCAAGTTTGTTACGAACTACCCGGTTGATAAAAGTAAAGAAGGAAGTCTTAGGAGTTGCAGCATTATTGCTGCCATACTAGAGCCTAGCAGATATAACCATAAATATAGAGATGCAACAATTTTAACACTTCCCTTCGTTAATATCAAATAATGAAATATGCTTACAAACAGAATGGAAATGAGACTAGCTCGAGCGATGGTAGCTTATCTCTAAGAAGAGATGTGGCGGCTACATGTCTCTGAACTAAGTTCCAATGAGGCTCAAGGGCCTTTTTATTATTGAACAATAAGAGAAAACCATAAACAAACAAAACCCTAACTAGAGGAGATGTAACACCAAGAGTTTATGGGCCCAATTGGGGTTAGTTGGGCAACCAACTTCTCAGGGTCGTAACTTGGTCATATTATCTCCATTTGACGTGCATGATACCTCATTAGAAATATCTCTCTAAGGAATAAAACTAAAAAAATTATTTCAATGAAATCACTTATAGGAATATTTCCAAAAAAATACTTCGTTTAGGGCCTCAAAATGGCTCCAAAAGTTTAGGACTCGAAAAAATGCCAAAAATAGTAAATTGTGCTACAATTAAGGAAACTGAAAGAAAAAATGGTGGGGGTCCAAGTGGAATAGGTGGATGGCTACCAATATCCACCTCGGTCATTCCTCCCCCCTTAGAAAGAAATGGTCTCCGTTGTGTTGAGTTCCTCCATGAGATGAGGAAACTTCTGCTAAACTTGGTCCCTAGTGAGCCATTTTCCTTGGTGCAGGAGTTGGCCAGCTTTGAAAACTCGATACAGTTTGATCTTCTATTGGAAAGCTTTATTGATCTACATTTTGATGATTTGATTAGTTGTTTCTTGTTCCATGGAGTTTGGATTTAACTTTGTTGGTGTGAGCTGTTCTACAATGTCGGATGTGTCCAGTAATGGTGGAAAGTATGGCCGAAGGCAATCCACATTGAACACTGGGTGCAGGCCAAGGAATGGGGGAATGTTAATCTCAAAAGAATTATCTCCCATGGCCTTGCTGATGGTGTATGATCCATATCGAAGCGGGTGAATCTTGCGGTGGGGCCCAGCGAGGTGTTCCTTCTACAAATGTAGCCAAATTTTATCGCCCACCTGGAACTTTTGTGGCACCCAATGCTGATAATTCCGCTACTTGTACTTAGCATTGGATCTGTCTAATATTTCATGGACCTATTGGTGGATGTGTTGAATGTGCTGAATGAATATATTTTCCTTGTCGGCTTTGGACTAGACATGAGTCGAATCTACTTGAGTCGCTGCAAATGGCATGGCCATATCAATGGGATATAGTGGTTAGAATCCCGAGCCCACCTGAAAAGGGTTGTGGCTAGTCGAGCTGTAGAGAGCCCGGTTGTAGCTGTGTTGTACAAAAGGGAGGCTCTCATCTCATGTGCGGGGATACTTTGAGTTGTACATGCGAGAATGCGTCCGATCCTCCTGTTGACGACCTCTATCTCACCATCAATTTGGGGATGGAAAGTTGTGGAATTAGTGAGCTTGGTGTCCAACATCGACCAGAGACTAGACCAAAATGTACTAAGGAACCTATTGTCCTGATATGAGATGATAGACTATGGGATCCCAAAGTGTACCCACACTCGTTCAAAGAAGAGTTTAGCAGTGGCTTCTATTGTGATATTCTTCTTGCAGGCCACCATTATGTCCATATTTGAGAATTTGTCGACAACCACAAAAACATAGTCATTTCCATGCTTAGTAGAAGGAAGGTCAGAGATGTAATCCATGGATATGGATTCCCAAGGTCAACTAGGGGTAGGCAGTGGAGTATAGAGACCTTGCTTCTTGATGGTCCATTTAGCAATGGAATAGGCAATGTAGGATTTTATGTACTTCCTGACATCCTATCAAAGATTCAGCCAATAGAAATAATTTTGTAGTACTGCCACCATTTTCTCAACCCCAAAATGCCCAATGGCCCAACTATAGTGCACTTCCATCTTTGCAAACTCACTTGAATGAACACAAAGGTGTCCTAGGTGGCATAACAGAGCATCCTGGAGGTGAAAATTTGGAACTTGCTAACCCTCGAAGAGCATATGGTATGTGTGGCCAAATTCTGGGTCACTTTTGTAGAGACTTGGCCAATCAGAAGTCTCGTGCCCAAAAGAGTTGAGCACGGTGGTTAACGCCATGATTGGTGGTCAGTTGAGGCAATCTGCAACATTATTTGTGCTTCCCTTCTTGTACTTGATATTTAAATGGAACTGTTGCAGGTATGTGGACCACTTCTTATGGCGATCATTCTGCAACTTCCCTTGCATCTGTATGAATTGGAGGGGTCGATGGTCTGTGTGGATGACCGTTTCCTTCCCAAAAATGTAATGCTTCCATTGTCAATAGGCCTACACAATGGAATACATCTCTTTGTCATAAGTGGGATACTTCCGGAATGTGTCTGAAAGTGTCTCACTGTGATATGCCATTGGATGCCCATGTTGAGTAAGGACTGCCCTAATAACATAGTCAGAGGCATCTATCTCGATCTCAAATGGTTGTTGCAAGTCTGGTAATGTGAGCACTGCTGTAGAGCAGAGGTGATGTTTCAACACTAGGAATTCCTTCTATTGAGATTCGAACCAAAAGAATTATTCTTTTGCTCCTCCTTTGGTGACTTGACTCAAGGGCCAAGTGATATGATAGAACCCCAACACAAACTTGTGGTAGAAATTGGCAAGACCCAAAAAGTTGCGGAGCTCTATCAGAGTGGTTAGGGCTGGCCAATCCAGAATGACTTGGATCTCAATTTGATCCACATGCACCCCCCATTCATCAATAATCTATCCCAAATCCTGAACCTGGGTCATGGAAAAAGTGCATTTCTCCAAATTGGCACATAGCTTGTATTGTTGCAGTGTTTGGAGAACCTGTCAGATGTGGTGGAGGTGCTCTTCCCAACTCTAGCTGAAGATCAGGATGTCATCCAAGTATACCACTACAAATGAGTTGGTGAATGGCCGCAAGATGTCATCCATCAGCCTCATGAAGTTTCCAAGAGCATTCGTCAACCCGAAAGGCAAAACCAACCATTATAAAATGCCCTCCTTGGCTTTGAAGGTAGTCTTACACACATCAGAGGGATCAGTTGGTACCTAGTGATATCCAGCCTTCAAGTTGATCTTGCTGAAATATTTCCCCCTTTGATTTGGTACAAAAGGTCATCAATTCGTGGGATCAACTAACTATTCCGGACAGTGATCTTGTTCAATGCCTGATAGTCAATAGAGAGTCTACAAGTCCCATCCTTCTTCTGTACCAACATTATCAGGCTCCCACAAGGAGATGAACTCAGCTGAATGTGACCTTTCTGAAGCAGCTCCTAAATTTTCCTCTTGATCTCATTGTTCTCCAAAACGAAGCGTTGATAGATTATTCCATTGGGTAGCGATGCACCTAGGGTTAGATCAATGGATTTCTTACCATGAAAGTGAAGAGGCACCCTTGCGGAGGAGGTGAAGATGTCCTCATACTCCTCCATGACCTTGTCCATTTGATGTTGTCGTGCAAAGGGACTTTGTATGGAGCTTGTGGCCACCATCTTCTTCTTTCCTTGAGGGCGTATCATCAGGAAAACAAATTTCCCGATTTTTGAAATGAGCTTACTTCATTATTTTGCTGCAACCAGAGAGATGGTTGTAGGCAGTGCTACCTCTGATATCCTGTACAGCTTATTTCCCAATGTAACAATAACAGTGTGAGGCCTTGACTCATATACAACATGTAACTTCCTCAAGAATGGTTGGCCTAATAATACATCATAAACATCAAGAGGAGCAATGTCACATAATACCTCATCCATGAAGGGCTTGATGTTGTATGGAAGGAGGCATTGTTGGCTCATGTGCAGATCCTATCCTTGGTGAAGCCACCCAATGGTGTATGGTTGTGGGTGTGTTGTGGTCAATAAGCCCAACCACTTCATGACCTTTGCTGCAATGAGGATCTTTTGGCTCCATCTGTTGACAATGCACTATAGTGGGGAACTCTTTACCCACATATGGGAGTGGAAGAGATGCTCCTCCTCCTTTGGATCTTCGAGTTCCTCCTTCTCAATCTTTGTGGTGGCAATGATGGTGTTGGGCTTTGCATCAATAATCTGCTTCCCTTTGTCATTCCACTTGTTCAGTTCTGACTCAGAGCCGGAACATGCATCTAATTTTGAAGCCTTCAGCTCGACCACTAGTGACTGCTTGGCCCGAAACTCACTTGTGTTGTGGGTGGAGCTCTTATGGAACTCACACCACTTGCCTATGTCCTTCTTTAGCTTCACAATGTTGTCCTTTGCTTGTGGCCTTGGCGGGTTGTCCTGGGTCGTCCTGCCTTGGCTTTGTCTTTTGTTTTGTGGTTTAGGGGTACCTTTCCCTTGCTTCAGATTCACAGATCCAAAGTCTCACTTCTTCTGTTTAAACTTTTTCTCAATCCTGATGGCCTATCGGTACGTCGTGCCAAGAAATGAGATTTCCAGGAACTCCATCTCATCCTGTATGTATCTTTGTAGGTAGTTGCAGTACTTGAGTACCAAATGTTTATCAAAATCCTTGATACCCATCTTCGTGTGAAGGGTATGGAAACAATTGGTAAAATTTGGCTCATCTTGGTCCCTACCTTACCATAGTGTGGTCCACTTTATGTATTTGTCCTCGCAGCTCCCAATAGGGTACTACTTCTCCTTGATGGCATCCCGGAATGAATTCCAAGTGGGAGTGACTAAAATTAGAGAGGTCGTACTTTCATCCTTCTGCTCACAATAGGTTTCCCACTAGTCCTTGACGTGGGGGGAGGCTTTGAGAAGAGAAAAAGTAATCTTTTCTTGGCTAGAAAAATCATGAATAGAAAAATATCCTTCTAGCATATTCAACCATTTATCTACAACATCTACATCTATTTGGCCCTCAAATACAGGAATGTCAAAGTTTACTTGTACCTTAAAAGGTGTGGAGCCTCCAGAGTCTGAACTGAGTTACGATGACGCTCAAGGGAATTTTTATTATTAAACAATAAGAGAAAACCATAAACAACCAAAACCCTAACCCGAGGATATGTAACACCAAGAGTTTATGGGCCCCGTTGGGGTTAGTTGGAAACCAACTTCTTGGGGTCTTAACTTGATCATATTATATTCATTTGACACACATGATACCTCATTGGAAAGATATCTTCAAGGAATACAACTAAAAATGAAATTTCAATGAGATCGCCCAAAGGAATATTGCCAAAAAACGTCGTTTAGGGCCTAAAAACAACTCTGGAAGTTTAGGACCCGAAAAACTGCCAAAAATAGTAAATTGTGCTACAATTAAGGAAACTGAAAAACTGAAAGAAACAATGGTGGGGGTCCAAGTGGAATAGGCAGTTGGCCACCAATATGCACCTGGATCAATTACACTTATTATGTTTTCTCTCTCTGGAATCATTGCAAAAAACTAACAATAGAGCTTATTAGCTCTCATGCATGTGATAAAATATGTAACTGCGGTCAAATTACACTTTGGATGTTTCATTTGATGGAGATAATGATTTTATTGAATTCTACTTTTCAAGAGGACCAAAATTGACCGAAAGAGAACTCAAATTGGATAACGGAAAGTGTACTTATGAAGAAAATCCCACCTATGCATATTTGACAAGGTTAGCCCTAAAGCAAAGTGGACGCCCTTGGAATGATGTAAATACAAGTGAAATACCTCATTTGGATATCATGATGAGACATTATTCTATTCTCTTTCTTGGTTTTGGCTCGCACAGGCCTGAGGCAGGTCTGCAGAAGAATGGATTCACTCTAAGGTGAGATTGCAGGGTCCGAAGCTCGCATCTCAGTTTTAGGGTTTTGGGCCTTAGTCACTAACACAACACAGGAAGAATTTGACTACAGTCACTCTCATTCATGTGACTAAAGCCTTCTAGTCACACGGAAAAATCTCCATCCATATGACTGGGAGTTAGGATTTCAGAATCTCAGTCACTCGCTTTCCACAGTCCATATATGACCCCAGTCGCTCACATGCTTGGCTTAAGGGAGTGACTTAGATGTACAATCACTCTAATAACTCCTCCTATGTGTGATTGGGACCTAGATGTTGAAATTTAAGTCTACTGAAGTTTGTGCTCGTTGACCGCAGAATTCGACAGTTCACCAATGACAGTGACAGTTCATTACAGGCTTCAAAATTAGGATTTTGAGTATAAGCATTATTGGGCTCATTTCATTGATATTGTGTAGTTGGTTTTGTTGTATAGTTGCATAGATGAAGATATGGATCATTGTACTCTCTTTTTCTGAATCATTTTATGACATTTTAATAAGAAGAATAATTTGAAAAGGTTTTCCCCCTTGTGGGGTTTTTGCCCCTTTAGGGTTTTTCCCTGGTCTTCGACCAATCCTAGTGTCTCTATGTGTGAGTACTTTTATTCTATTTTTCCTTTATGTTCCATTGTATTGATGATGGTTATATTCATTTCTATATAATTTCATATATTGATGTAAATCTAAATAATGTTATGATGTTATGGGGTTGACTATAATGTGTCAATGAAGACATGTAATTTTCAAAGCAAAGAACAATATAGCCCTATGAAAAATTAACATGGAATTCACTCATCCATTATTTTACACTCATGGGATTTACCCTCACTGTATCAGTGCCATAATGACGTTCTACCAAATTTCATGGTTATTTTTCACAGGTTATCACAGGGTCTTACACAAAGAACAATAAAGAATTCTAACAGTCTATAAGGGAAAATAAACATGCAACTAGACTGGTGGTCATATGCCCATTATCATTAATACGTAAATTCAAAACCATTCATGAGCATTTAGACATCACCATATTTTTCATATCCTTACATATAAGGTACTAACTCACAACACATTGCATTGCAAAAAATAAATATATACATTTCTCTTGAAATTCAATCAATCCAATACCTTATAATAGTATAATTAATGTTCACATTACATAAATAAGCATTGTGTTGCAAGTAGTCACTTACATTAATAGTTAGATGACTGGAAATAGAAAGCATAACTTCAACTCTCCTCCCAACCATAGGCCAAATACACTACTATTTCTTACAGTTAACCACCCCCAAGATATATTCAAAGCTTAAGGAGTGAAGTGATTAAAGGAATCAACATTGATCACATGATCAATCACTGGGAATCTAGAGTCCACAATTCCTCCACCCAGCATCTAGGAATCTAGAGTACACTGTGTCTCCACCCAACACAACCACTTTAGGGAATCTATAGAATCTAGTTCTCCACCCCACAACAGGTTCACGTAATCCAAAACATCCAGTGTACCACCCCATAACAAGTTTAGGTAATCTAGAACATTTAGTGCTCCACCCTACAACAAGTTTGGGAATCCAAAACATCTAGTGCATGATCCAAACAAAACTATAGGAATACGAAGTTCCAATCATATCCACCCGTTTTTCACTTCAGGAATCCAGAACCACAATGCCTCCACTTGTCTACTACCAGAATCTAGAGTGCAATATGAATTCCACCCAATAGTCTCCGTGGGAATCCAAAGATTCGGGCCTCCACCTATTCAACCAATACTCAGGAGTCCATACCCTTATTCAAGGCTCCACCTAATAAGAACACTCGGGAATATAGAGATATAAGTACCCACCTAACTAAGAAAACACGAATTCAAAGTTCCTCGCTCCACCCGTTATTTCTTCTATTTAAAACTCCATTTCCTCCTTTATGTTTGTGTTTTTCCTCTGCATCCTCCTATCTATTTTTTTTTTCCCTTTTTCTATTTTTCCTGCATGTTTCATTTCCAACATGTTTTTCTATGAAATTTTTACCATAGACACCCCTACCATGACAATGGTACAACTCATCATTTTTCTAGACACCAATATGCAACTTCAATTTATTGTCCATTCATGCCTTCAGTTAGCAAGGCACCCTACACAAGCTCAACCTTTTCCTTTAATTGAGCAAGGGGACGGGTGCTCATTAATGGATGTTTAAAAAAAAAAAATATTTCCTTATGCAAGCTCCCCACAACTTCTCCTCCACTGACTCTAAATCCATTTCCACTCTCTGTCCAGTCATCTTTTACAATTCTTATTAATTTACGCCAGTTCATAGAATAGTGTACAAAACAATATATACAAGAGGGTGGCTAAGGGGTTCTTACAGATTTTTATTAGGCTAAGTTGGATAGGGTCTCCTTTAATGAATTTAGGGAAAGAATAAGCCCAATTTAAGTTAGAGTAAACCAATAAGAGTAGGTAGAAAGCCCTATTAAAGCCTAAAAGTTTCAAGTAATTGAGGGATTGAATGATAGAAATTTGGGGATTGGTATTCTCATCCCTAACCCCTATTCACATGGACCGATAAGGGGTTGTGAATAAAATATTAGCCACAAAGGGGGATTGAATGCAGAGGACTATAGTAGGAAAAAATTTATAATTCCATGTTTCAAATTATTGATGAGCAAATGGTCGATTAAACCATACCAACCACAAATCCAATTCCTACTTAATAGAACAAATAAGTGATGATAAATGGAGGTATGTTAGTTGATGGATATGTCATCTAGAACAAACCAAGCAAGAAGGACATATTCTAGGAACACCTATTGGCTGGTTAAAAAACTAGAAAGTGGCATGAATTGGGGTTTCGTTAGTTAGAAGTTATGTCAACAGGACTGTTACACAACATTTTGTCACTGTCCTTGTACTCCCCATTCCTTGATCCTAGAGGACCTCTACAGTGAACCCTACATGCTTTCCTTTCATGAAGAAACTCATTGTGTCTCTCTTCATGAGCACAACAATTCCCTTTTGCACCATTTCCCACAAATTTTTTGTTTTTCCCAGTTTACAAGACCGGCGCTAATGGCCCTTGTCCTCCTCGTGCTGATATGTAGGGATTAACACTATCCATAGCACTGACCAGAGTGAATAATCTTTGTTCCAATCACGCCGATCCTCTTATGGAAAGTTTTTTAAATAAAGAGCTGAAGCTTCTAGCTCTAGAAGCTTCATAACGGAAGTTTGGTAAATGGTTTGGCTAGATGGGGTCGAGGAAGTCAGTTTGGGCTCCTTTCCCCTATAATGATGGAACTACCTCAAGAGATAAGAACTTCTCCCATGAGAAGAGGATCCATCTCCCATCCATTCATACTATATAAACCTCCCTTTTTCCCAAGCATGAGCTAGTGTTGAAGTGTTAAAGTTGGTGTGATAGTGCTAATTAAGTTTGGAGTAAACATCAAGCTATTCATAGTTGTAGCTCTCTAGTTGTGTGAGGGAGAAGTGTGCATTCAGTTTACTGTGAAGATTAAAGGGAAGAGGCTTAAAATTATTGTTGAGGCCATCATGGAATGCTATCAGAAGTGTGTGGGAACCTAGTTTTGTCGGAGGAGAATGGCAATGTCAAGACAACGGTTGTAATCTCTTCTTGATTCAATATCTATGCAACTATCAATTGATTTCTTACAAGATGTGTCATCTTACATGTTCATGGCTAAATGTTTCTTGACTTGTTAAGTAGGTTGAGTTACAATTTGTCTATTATCACAGTTGTTGTTTACTTGGTTCAGGTGTTTGAAGAAGGAACCGAGAGATAGCTGGAGTGAGTAAGTAAGGACATCATCAAATGTGATAAGTGTACTAAGAGGTAGGCCCTCTTAATTGGTTCTAACCTAAGGAAATATTCCATAGAATGTATAAGTTATGGCTAGACCCATTATCAGGATAGAGGAATTATTTGTGTCCACACTCATAATTTTACTTCACCACAAATTGGCAGCCATACTAGGGAGCCAATCCTTCTATTTGTCTTGTTTAAGATTTCGTGATTTTGTGTGAACTTTTCTAGTTCCACTTTTTCCCTTTGGTTCTGCTTCTTTTCCTTTGTTTACTGTTCTGAGTTTGAAATTCATAGTAGCAGATTTTTTCCTAGCTTTAATCTTTTTTTTTCTTGGCTCTCTCGCTCAGTGTGCTTAATTCGCTGACAGTTGCGTCGATCAACACGATATGATGAGAAATAATTGCGCCGACCTCCCTCTAGTGCTTGTTGTCAATTAGGTAGTCGCGGTGATGCCTGTAAGTGAATATTAGGGTTTGTCCCCAATCATGGCCAGTGTGTTTTTCTCTCATGATTTCAACCCCATAAGCCTTTTAGACCGTTTTCTCCCTGACTAGAAAGCTACTTTTCATTTGGTTTTATCTACTTGTTGATTTGTCATCTTTCTACTTGATTTCTTGGGTCATTGGGTGGTTAGTGGCACTAGGTCATCTAGATTGTCATCCATTCAGCTGATTGCGAACTCAGTGAGTCGAGTTGTTGGTGTACTTACTCCTTGCATTTCATTTGCAGTCCTATTACGACTTTGACCTCCATTATACAAGTTTGGAAAGTTTTCGTTTGCTTGTATAAACGTTTTTTTCTAGCATGGATCACATTGCTTGTCTTGTTTTTGGCAAAGTCGATGCTTCATTAGTATGAACAAGTCTCTCTTTTCATGTTTTCATTTGCTTGAAGAGCTAATTTCTTTAGAAAATTTTGCATTAAAGTGTTGCATGCAAAAAATTTATTTCATCGTTTCATGAAAAAGTATGAAATCCTAGTTTGTTGCATCAGTATGCTACGGTAGTCAGCATCATTAAAGGTTAGGATTGCATTGGCATTTGAAAAGGAAAAGATCTCTTTTGCTTTTGAAAGAACTGTTAGAAATGTACTTGTCAAGAAATTAGGAATTGGAATGCATTTTTCATTACTTTATTTTCTCAAAAAGTGAAGTAGTGAAAAATCATTTTGCTTTCAGTTCCTTGGTTGTTTGCATTTGATTGTGTGTTTCTTACCCTCTCTAGTGTAGACAATTCATTGAATTGGAAGGGTCTTGTCTCATTTAGTTGCATTTAGGGTTTTTCTGAGTGACATCACTAAGTCCTGAAAACTCAAACATAACTCAAGATAAATTTTAAAATGAACTGAATTAACCTAAGGTGCATTTGAAATCTAATGATCATATCTAGAAGGTCTAGGCTAGAGACATGTTCTGGCATCTTTAAACCTAGTAGTTGTCATTAGCTTCAGCATTAGATGGCACTAGTACGGATTTGTGCTCCTCGTACCATCGAGTATATAATAGGAGACTCCTCTAGGCTACAACCCTTTATCCATAGGAAGCTGACTTAGGCCACCTTGAAAATTTGATACACCAAACACAACATTCAGGGAGATTGTCTGCTCGTACTTCTCGGTTTGCCGAGAGGTATTCTGCAGTTCATGGTTGCCTGGTAATAATTTTTACCTAGATTATCCAGAGTAGTCATTTGATATTTTTGACTCATTAAACTTACAAGATCATTCGAGCACTTGTCCTTTTGAGCTTGTTTCCAATCGAAAGTGATAGAGTCATCTTTGTTTCTTTCTCAACTCTTAAAAAATGAAGGAGAACTAGTTGATTTATGCGTCTTAATAATTGATTGCCCACGATCTGATAACATCCTATTATTATTTTCTAGACCAAATCATGAGTTTCCCTTAAAGAACATTTTAAAGCTTTGAATTTTATCTCTCTCTTTCCTGTTAACTAAGACGAGGTCATCATGGTTGAGCCATCTAGTTCACCTAGTTCCTCTTCCTCTCCTCCATCTAAAATATTGCCCGAGGAGCCATTCCTGAATGACCAGAGTCACTCAAGGACCAAGGTGTTGAACTTAGAATTGTTCTGAGCATTCAATCTTTGTCATCTCTTCCTCCACCAAATTTAGATACTGGGTCATCTGTTGACCTTGGCCCTGAATCTTTGGACAATCCCGTTCAAACTCCTGAGAGTTTGCCAACCACTGACGGTCAGCTTGGATAGGTTATCTATCCTTTGAATCCTTTTTTTGACCCTATTGTGATATCACCACAACGTCCGTACAATCTATATGATTAGCTGGGTGTTCCTTTGGAATTTCCCCCTCGTACTTCTTTGGTTCTTTGTCATTGTTGGTTCCCAAATATGGAACTCGAAGGCGATGATCCAGTCACCTCTCCGGATGAGTCAAAATTTTCTACTCCACACACTGTCGAGGAGGAAGAACGTCCTTTTCCTCCTGAAGGTTTCCCCTATACAGGCAGCATTCCCATCAGTGTGCCACCTAATTAACTGTCTTTGGCACAGTTGGTTTTAGGTACTCCTAGTGCATCATCGCTTTACCATAACCTTGTTTGGGCATCCGGCACCATGCCTACTATAGGTCCGTTTGTTGTGAACTTGAGCTCCCAATAAGGATTTACCTCAATCCCGGTGAAACCCACTATTTTGAACCCTCTTGTATCGTCAGTCCCAATCACCTATCTAGTTCAACCAACGGTCTCGAGGAATGTCTCTGTAAGTTCCTCCATCCATCTGGTTAGTGACCAGGCTGTGCCACAGCCTGGGGGACAGAACCTGAATGTTTTTATGGTGTTAGGCACCACCAATGTGAGTGGCTCATAGGATCACATGCTTGGTATGAACCAACCTTCTTCTGATGTTATTCAAAACCCCGCTGATCCTGTTGGATCGAGCAATGTCTAGTACCAACAGGTTCAAAAGCTCTATGGTTTGTCTAGGTCAAGCAATGTTCAGTATTAGCAGTCTTATGAGGCTCAGGTCCAATACCAAACTCCTTACGTTCCATATGGTTCTCAAGGAATGGTTAATCATCCTTACACCCTTCAGTCTCGGAAGTACATTCAGTCTAGCTCATCCACTTTCTAGGGTGGCTATGGCCAGATTCAGTTTGGAAATTTTATGGGGACTATTCAAGTACCCTTGCAACAAAAGCGACAACCTCTACAACAATAAGGGCAACCTTTGTTACCACAAGGGAAACCTTTGTTGCAGTAAGGGCTATCCATGCAACAATAAGGGAAAATGATCCTGTAGCAAGGTCAACTGCAACAACCGCAAGGGCAACCCTTGCAACAGTTGCAGCAAACCATGTAGCAGTAGATGCAATATGCTCTGCAAACCTCCGAGCCCATGTCCTTGCAGGGCCAATCTCTGCAGCCCTAGGGAGAAATTTTGCAACCACAAGGCCAACCCTTACAGCAGCAAAACCAACCCGGGCAACAACAACCCCTGTATACATATCAACAGGGTCAACCCTTGCAAGGGCAAGGCCAGGGTCAAGTCCTGCAGTAGCAGGCCCAGAACCCTAATGTCCTAGGTCATCAGGTACATAATCCTTTTGGTCAAGGGTAGTAGGTACAAAATCCATATGTCCAAGGGCAACAAATGTATAATCCTTATGCCCAAGGACACCAGGTCCAAAATTCTCTTGTTCAGGGACAACAGGTTCACCACCCGTATGTTCAGGGACGACAGGTACAATATCCATATGTCTAAGGTCAACAAGCTTAATAGCCTTTGAATCCATACGTTTCTTATCAACAACCTATAAATGGACGGCTCCAAGGTATTTAAGGTCAAAATCCTCCCTATGGCCAAGGTAACCCACAATGGGGGAACATCAAATGCTATATGGCCAAAATCCCCCAGTATGGGGCCAAAATCCTTACTAGCAGGGATGGGCTCCTCCTCTTGGACCCGCTCACCATCCTCTAATGCCTTTTAATACTCAATTTCCATTCTTAGCCACGCTAGAGTTGTCAGATGTGTGTCGCCTTATGAATGATCCAATTCTTCATTCTCCATACTGGCTTCGGTGCCCTCCAAGATATCGAACAATTGTCCAAAGTTCAATGGGAAAGTAAAAGAATATCCTTAAGACCACATGATGACATATCACCTCTGGTGATCTTTGAGCTCTTACGTTGATGATTCAATTCATCTCCATCTTTTCCAACGGACCCTCATAGGTGTTGCAGCCATGTGGTACATTGAGCTTCCTCGAAGTACTTACCATGAATTTAACTCTTTAGCCATGGCTTTCCTCACACATTTCCAGTTGTTGGTTCAATATGAAACTAGCACCTATTTGCTCACATCGCTTAAGTAAGATACTGTGACACACAAATCCGATCACATTTATGAATGGAGACGTAGACATCGCCTGATCAAATTTGATATTGCTGATTAGTTGCTCACCTAATGGTTCACAAAATCATTCGTGGCCAGAATTGATCGCGATATAGCTATGCGTGGGTGCATTACTAAAGAACAAGCCATTGCTCGTGCCCAGTACTTAGATCTAGTTTACTCTTAGTATAGCACTTTGTATGAGTTATTACCCGATGTTCCACGGCCGTCATCCGATCCCACGGCATCAAAGTCACGGGTTGCACCTCCCGTTGATGGAGTTATTGGTTCAATGTCCCAAACCCTTGTTAAATCTTCTTCCAAAAAGAAGTCCGTATCAAACGTTGTTCCCAATAGTTCTTCCCAGAATCCACCTAGCCCCAGTAAAACCTTAGAGGTCCATGTTGTCTATCCTACTGCAGCAACCAATCCTCGAAAGGAAAGAAGAAAGGTAAAGGCAAGGGTAAGGTCGATGCCCCAAAACAAGGTCCTCCCAAATCACCTGCTAGTGAATCTTCCCAACGGAAACCTATGTATCCTTACCTCATTTGCGAGGAGGATCACTACACCAAAGATTGTCCCCGACAATCTGAAGTTAGTCATTTTCTCAAAGGGACCCTAGTCGTCCTCAAAGAGCCATTTCCGTCTCAGCAAACCCAAATGGTAGATCAACCTCAATCATCTTCTTCCTTAGGATCTCAAGTGTTCATGATGAGTATGCCTATTAATGTGGCTACTAAATCAAAATATTACCAAACTTATACTCTGACAGCTGGGAAAGAGAAAGAGGCCACCCCTTCTTCTTCTACCCCAAGTTCTAGCCCTCTTCATATCGAGCGCCCTAACCCTGATTCCGCTATACGACCACCCTCTTAAGGTGTGCTACGTGTTAGTGTCAATCTTTGCAGCCTTCCTCCAGTGATCAAACATGCTCTTACAAAGAGATTTTAAGGTGTCAAGGTCAAATTTTGTCATTTCAGCGAGTCTTCAAGTAAAATTTGGTCACGAGGTATTAGGTCTAGGGTTTGCTTTCACTCCTTTCAAAGTTGTCCAAATGTCGGTCCATGTCACCATTTAGATGAGTGTACCATTTTTCAGAGGTTGTCATCATCATGTCAGGTTCCAATGGGTCATTTTACACCTCGTTCATGCTTCAGTTGTGCCTAGGTAAGGTTCATTTCCCTCTCCTAGGGTTTTGAAGGTAATTTCTCTTGGATGGTCAAGTCATTAGCAAAACTTGTATCCGGATGTTCATACACCTTCCCCTATCCTTAATGTACCTTATTAAATGCTTCCCATCACTGATATCCCTCAAATTACTCATTTTCACACAAACCCTAGTTTCTTGCTACAACTTGACAATTTTCTAGGCTAGGCCTGTGTTTTGCCCTTTTTGACCTCCTTCCTTTATTCAATATTTGAAATTCCACTTTCCCCTGCTTCCTAGAATCCCTCCCTACTTCCCAAAATTTTCTCAAGAATTTAGAAGCCCTTTATCCCCTTCATTTCACTTCATTTCAACAAATCCCCTGTTCCACACATCGGGATAGGTTTTACTCCAATGATGTTTCTGAGAAATAAAAGATGAATTTGGGAAAACTTAGAGATTTTTTGTCCAAAATAGGCCAAGGAAGAAAAACCTCCTTCACTTTTTACACAGGTGTCATGGTTTTAGAGAAATGTCAAAAATACAGTTGCCTTAGGAGAATTGATGTACCTCTGAAGTGACCTTGGGAAAATCAAGTTTTCTCCTAGCGTTGTTGGCCAAATTACTTAATTGATGCATAAAATGATAACTAGACACAAATATATTTCCAATGAGCTATCACGAGCACAATTTGGAGTTGAGGAAGACCTTCAAAAGTTGACTGCAACAACACTCTACCTTTAGGCAGCCTCATTTGGCACATTTTGATCAGTCTTGGGAGATTTGATTGTTGATAGGGAAAATGAACTCCAAATTGAAAAATTCTAGTTGGTTTGGAAATTAGACTCAATAAAATTTCTAACGAGCTATCCTACACCCAATTTGGACACCAGGAAGGCCTCCAAATGTCTCCTGTAAAACACACTATGCACTGGATTTGGTGGCGTGGCACACCGGGCAACTGGCACGGTGCATTGGGTTGCGATTTCTAGTGCAAATTTACATGGGCTCGGCGCACATAACTGGCGTGGCGCATTGGGTTTGATGCATGGTGCATACAACTAGCAAGCCTGAAATCTTCACCAATTTTCTCCAAATCGCCTGAAACTTGTGGATCATCACTTGTTCAAGTAGGTTGAGCCTCTACCACTGTTTGTCATCCAAGTTTGGTGGTTGTTTCATGGTGGTTGATGTATGGTGATTGTTTTAAAGAAATCAAACCCTATATCTTCAAAATTTTCAAAGGAAATTGCTACCTAGGGTTAGTATTGACTGTTTTGGCTACCAAGTCCACTTGCCACTCCCTTACCACTCCCTTACTCCATTTTTTCCTTTGATTTCCCTATTCCCTAAATTCACACACCCCTAACTTCACTAATCCCATATCCCAAATTCCATTTCCCAAAATCCCACATGCAAATTCCCAAACCCTAGTCCTATACTAAAAACTCCCAAACTACTCTCTAATTCCCTGTTCCCTTAACTAAACCCTACCCCTACAGTCCCTAAATCCCTCACTATTTTCTCCCTCCACAGTCCCTCATATCACTGTTTCCCTTGGTGGCAAAAGTCAAAAACATCACAATCACCTACTTCTCATCAAGAAAAATCACCCACTAGAAAACATGGAAAACTCACCCACTAGCAAACATGGAGTCTGATCCTTCATGTGACCGTGATGAAGAGACATACACCGGAGCAAAGAAACAAGCAGCTTGAGGATCAGCAAGTGATTATGGAGTTGCAAAACATTCGGGAGAATCGCCAAGCTGCCCAAAGGAGAAGGGTGGAGTTCACTTCACTTGAGCAAGAGGTCAATGCCAATCGGGAGTCTTGGCTTGAGAGAGCCAACATCCACTTAGAGAGATTGTTGGAGAAGGCCAACAAGGAGAAAAAATTGTTGAGAGACATGGTTTTTCATTACATGGAAAGGAACAAAGTTTGCAAGGCGAGAATCAGGAGTTTAAAGGCAAAATTGAAGAAGGCGTCAAAGAGGCAAAAGGAGCATGATCAACTTCAGATATTGGCTGAGGCTTCCTTGGCCCAACAACATGCTTGATGGAGAAGACTTAGCCGAAATTTAAAAAAATTTGGGGCACTTTTTGCATTTTGGAAAATTTTGGGCAAAAACACAGAAATTTCTGCTCTATGCGCCACACCATGTGGCGCTCGCTTTTGCTAGGAGGCTCCAAATCACAAAAACTTAGCATTTTTGGATTTGGCATGGAAAATTTTGTTCCTACTTATGGCCAAGAAATTTGAGCAGGTTTTGAGTCCTTAAAAAGGTCAAAAACACTCAAAAAATGACCTTTCTACCCCTATTTTGACACATAGGAAGCAACCTTGGGAGAACTGCATTTTGGAGGAGCAAATGGAGGCCAAATGGAAAACTTCCACTTGGGTTGGAAAGTATATAGGCAGACCTTTCCAACACGCACACTTGGAGTGAATTTGGACATTGAGAAGGTCTCCAAAAGTGGGTACAACAAGCTCTACGCATAGAGAATCAAGCGCGGTGCATAGAGGAAAAATTGCCAGTTTGACCAAGTATTGCTCTGTTTTTCGCCCAGCTTTGGCCAGTTTGACTTTTTCACTTTCCTAATGGAAAACTTGTGATGTAATTTAATGTAAATTTATGGATCATGATGTAAATATGTCAAATTTTCACTTATGGAGGTATATTCATTAGTTAAAATGTTGTTTGAAACTGAATGAATCAGTTCCCTTGTTTCTAGAGGCATGTTGTTCCACTACCTAATTTCTAGTTTTCAGTTTAGAATTGGTTAGAACAACTCCTAAACATGTGAGTTCGACCCCTAGAGGCTAGGATGAGCTATGATTTGTCTATATTATGTGGTTTTTCAGTCATTAGCAGGGTTGGACTTTTGAGAAAGCCTGGAGCTTCATTGTACACTCATATCTGTACTTTGGCTAACGAATTGAGACCAGGGTTTGCAGCACTCTTTGGGATCCCTGTGGAATTTTGTTTTGGTACAGTGCTTTCTTATGTATTTTTGAATTTTCTTATGTATTATGTATGTCATTTTCCCTCTTATTTCTTCTCGGCTAAATCAAACAAGAGTGTAAGTAGAATACATTGAAATTGTAGTGCTCTATTTGAAGTTTGCTTTAGTTTTTTTATGTTTTCCACTGTTTGGAGAGGATCCATGGCTTCTCTTGCCCTCTTCAACTCCTCCTCTATCTGATCCATCCATATCACTTGATTTAGAGTGCTAAAAATAGTTGCCTACCTTGCCCCATTGAGATCCCTACAAGACTGAGCCTCATTCCCTGCACCCAAGATCTGCCTTTCCCTTAGAGCCCACAAAATCATCAATTTATTCAATCAAACTCTTTTACATCTATACCTAGCCTAAGATCAGTAATCAAATCAGTCATCTCAAGCCTTTAGTGACCATAACTAGCTGATATTGACTCGGAGAGAGCCCTCTCCTGACCTAGTACGGCTAGCTACCAGGCTGAGCGTGGTTTGATGTGGACTTAGAATCTTACCTTTTCGGCCTGAGGTAAATCTAGGCTCTAACACTACGGAAATCCTTGTACAATCCTAACGCTTGAGCCACTCAGCACTATAATATTGTTGAGGATTTGGCTTAGGCATCGTTAGTTATGTTGGCTCTCGAGGTGCTCCAAAGCTACCCATCAGAGCATAAATATTTGATGTCGGCTATTGGGGATATTGATCCCATCGATTCTAATTTGATATGTTTTGATCTAGAGAACCATGTTCCACATCTCCCTCATTAGATTTCCTTTCTCATTCAGGTAATCATCAATGGGAAGACCATCCAGAGGATTGTCATCGATGAAGGTGCTTCCACCTACATCATGTCAATTGCATGCTAGAAGGCCATTGGTTCTCCTGGTTTGAACCAATCTCTGAACATTGGAAGCTTTCAATGGGTGCGATTCGCGACCCTTCAGTGTCTTACCTAGCCTTGTCATTACTCAGGAGGGCAAGAAAATACAATTTGAGGTAGAGATTGTTGACGCTAATCTCAATTACAATCTTCTACTCAGCTGGAGCAGGACCCATGTTATGCATGTTGTAGCCTCCTCCCTATTCTATGTGATTCATTTTCCCCATCAAGGGAAGATTGCCATTGTTGACCGGCTGTCCTTTTTGCCCTCTTCCTCCTCAGATGGAAATGTTCTGTATGTCAAGCACACTAGTGCTCCCTATGAGAGTGTGGGGGCAAGTCTTTTTAAAGATTCTGCCTTAATGGTAATTTTTCTGCTCCCACCTCCTCATGTTACCTCTGTCAACATGGTCTCGGTCAAATATGACCCTTGGGTCATACCTTCACCAGATCTTGTTGATACCTGCAGTGAGGTTATGCCACTTAGTCCTGCCAAAATCAATTACGTGGAAATTGTTTCGGCCTCGAGTTCTGCATCCTTTGATTATGTTGTTTCAAAGACCTCTCTCGATACATATTCCCAATCCCAATGGCTTGGCACCTTGGAATCGCTTCATCCCTTAGCCGAGACTTTCCTTACTGATGAAGGTATCATGGAATTAAAGTCTCTCGAGTAACCACCTTGGACCGACACTCATCATCGTTCCTCATTCTTGCCTCGCTCGGCGGCCACATCTACCAATTTCAAAAAGTTCTCTTCTTTGTTTCCTTCCCTCCCGTTTCTGCCACCGATCATGACTCATGAAGTATGGTCAGAGGGTAATATTATCCAAATGATGCCAATTGATATTTCTATCAGGCTTGGTATCATTGAACATGTCCATATTGGGGTAACTTGTTCTCCGAATGAGATCAAGACCTATACTCGTCTGTTTTAAGAATTCAGTGATGTGTTTGCGTGGTCCTATGAAGAAATGCCTGGCATTGATCCTAGAATTGTGGTGCACGAAATACCAACTTATCCTCATGCGAAGTCTGTTCAACAACGACTCCACCCAGTGTACCCTAGGAAGGCCGCCGTTATCAAGGGTGAAGTTGAAAAACTTCTCAAAGTGAAGTTCATCTAGCCCATCCCTCTTACAGATTGGGTGTCAAATATTGTCTCGGTGATTAAAAAACAAGGTACAATCTGTGTTTGCATTGACTATCGTGATCTCAATCGTGCCTGTCCTAAGGATAACTACCCTACTCCCTTCATTGATCAAAACATTGATGAATGTGCTGGGAGCAAAATTTTTTCCTTTATGGATGGTTTTTCTGGTTACAACCAGATTAACATTGCACCAGCCGATCAAGAAAAGATAGTTTTTATTTGTCCTTGGGGTATGTTCTTATACAAAAATGTTGGGGTTACATTTCAACGTGCAATGTCCTATGCATTTCACGATATTCACAACATTGTCTAGCTTTAATTGGATGATCTTCCCGCTCATTCTCGTAAGCACCAAGATCACCCTGACTATCTTCAGCAGATTTTTCTTCACTGTAGACACTGCAACATTTGGTTAAACCCGCATAAATGTGTTTTCTACGTAGAATTCAGATGACTCCTTGGCTTTATCATTTCCAAGGATGGTATTCACCTTGATTTGCTTAAAGTCGAGGCCATTGTAAATTTACCCCCTTGTTGGCTTGATGGGGCCTGACCCAAGTTCGGAGTTTGTTAGCTAAACAAATCCCTGTACTACTGCCCCTTTCGGCAATAGCCAACAGAGCGAGGACTGAGGTCTCACTCAAAGCGGTATGGGGGGATGCTGGAACCAAGTTTCCGCACCCTTGAGATGTCCGAGGTGTTGCTTTAGTCCAACTGTGAACCAACTTTGCACAAGTCACTTCGTGAACTCTTCTGACCTATGATGCTTCGCGATTTGTTATAATTATCTTCGCGCATCCCTACCCCGGGGCTGCGGTGCTTTCACATTGTTAAGGCAACGATTTGTGCTAATTCCCCAAGTTACACCGCATATCTTACTTGTCTTCCTTATAAGAGTTAGTTAACTTCACATAAATAGATACTTATCTTATGTTCACTTATTCAACACATTCATATAGTTTCACGCATTATATAAATAGTAAATTTTCAATTCATACCCAATATACCAAATAGGAAAAAGATACACAGGTTGATAAGAAACTTATCTTTATTAATTCTCCAATGATTACAGACTCGACTCACCCTACGCACTTAGTTGCAGGAGTCTGTGCACTCAGCTGTGGACTACTAGGCCTCTGCGCACTTAGCTGCAGAGCCTTCTCCTACTCTACAACCCAACAACTCACCCTATACCTAGATCTGACTCAATTCATTGTTATTCATTCCATTCCAATGATGTCCCTTTAAAACTTAGAGCCTCACTCTATTTATACAATCCCATGGTCCGCGGACCATGAGTAGATCTCTCAAGCTGACATTACATTACAAAAATGAGGGCAGACAATCCTCTGACTCATTTACATTCTGCGCATTCTGCGCCCACACATCGCAGAGTATTTACATTAGACTTAGTCAAAACTTGGGCTCTAAGCCCCAAAACTTGCCTTGGGGGATCCCGTGCCTAATAGGCCCCCAACACAAACATCGTGATTCATCCTCGAGTGACTCAGTCGGCGTAGAGATCTTTGCGTGGAGACCTCCCAATTCTACTTGGACTGCTGCAAGGTCGACAACACACTGAGTCGTTACTGCTTGTATCTCCTGGACACGCTATTCGAAAATTGTAGAATTGCTTTCCTGCATTTGCACCTACATCCCCTGCATCTACACAAGCTTGCCTTCAATTGTTGTTTTGATGACAAAGGCCTCATCAATCCATGGTTAGATGCATGCCTTCAAAACCACTTCTTTGTGCCGCGTCGCGTCTACCTACTCCGTAAGTGCCTTGGCCTGTTACATCCACGCGAGCCTCTATGTAAGTGCCACCATCTATGCGGTCCCTTTTATGTTGTCATAATGTTGCTACATCTTGCGCACCTCTGTCTCCAAGCGTTGTATGTTCGGGTCCTCCTAAAGAGCGGTGAGAACCTCGAACAATTCTTCCAACATTTTGGTGCAGTCCTTCACTGCACTGCTAATCTCTTCGATGCCCATTGTGATGGCACTGGCGCGCTATTCCCTTACCTCTGGAGGAGTTGAAGGCTACACCTTCAATTGTAGCTCTGCTATCTAGAGGTTCAGCTCTAGCTTAACCTTGGCCATTTCTTCTCGCGCCTTATGCACCCCTGCTGCTAGCCTCTGGATGCGTGCCTCAGCTGGTGCTTCTGCTGTGGTGGCCAGCTCAGGGACCATCTAGCAGGCTTCTTCAATTACCTGTACCATTTGCCTGTTCTAAGATACGACCTCGTCATACTACAAGCTCAACTACTCCATGTTGATCCTCTATTCACTCAACACCTGAAGCGTGCAACTCTCCCTAGCCCGCAGTTCTGCAGTAATCCCATCCTGTAGAACATAGAGCATCTCCTGAGGGAGTGCAACCATGTTCATCCCTATTCCTTTCAACACACTAACCATAGGCCTGTTGGCCTCATTTTCTATAACCAGTGCCCCCTCTGGCAGCACTATTGTGTTGGTCATATGAGCTCGCATAATTTCCTCAACTACGGCTGTTCCTACTACGAGGCTGGTCGAGAGAGTACCAGCCTGAGGATTGCGCACCTGCAACTCCTGAATCTATGCTCGAGGGCCCCCAACACAATCTGATTCTCCTCTGCAAAGTGCTGGAGGGCCTTTGTGGTGATGTCATGCATCGTCTCTCCTATATCGTGCAGATCCCCCTCAGTAAGGGTGATTGGGTCAATAGACATCTTAGATGCTTTTACCTTCTTGTGTGACCCCACCTGCTCTCTCGAGCACTGGCGCTTCAATTGTGTCAATGCTGTCGATGGGTCTGCATCACCCACCTCTATCTCTATCTCCATCTCTTGCTCCTACTCAAGCGACGGTGACTTCCGACACTCGCGCTCCATTTCTGCTGCCTTCTATGCTTCTACTGCAGCCTTCTTCTATTTTTCTGCTGTCTATGCATCGTCCCATGCCTTTGTTGTTGCTACCTCTTTTATTCTCTTTTCCACCAACTATGCCACGCGCAGTTTTGCCTCCTCCTTCTTTTTATGCACAATAGACTTCTCTACTTCCAATGCTAAGATGCTTGGAATGTGCCATTCCAGTAGCCACGTCTCAAGTATGTCGAAGATCACATAATTTGTGGCCATATATGGCAGTTCGTTCCACTTCTTTGCACAGTCCTTCCGCGCCCTAAGGTAGATGTGATGAAAGTCCACTTTAAACTCTATGAAACTTTGTAAGCTATTGTAGATAGTGGGTGACAACCAGGGCTTGTGGTTAATCCCCATCCAGATGTTCATCTCCATGAACACCCAAAATATTTTATTGTCACGAATGTAGTGCGCATCTTTAGTAACCCACAACGAAGCGTACTTCGCGGCCTCCGGAAGATCCCTCACAATTGTGAGGAATTGGCTGTCCTCAGGAAATTCACCATCCACTAGCACTATGGACAGTAGGAGCCATGCATAGTGGAAATTTTTTCCCTGTTCTTGTGCCTCACGGAAATTCTCCATGAACTCCTTTTATAGATATTCGGACCAGTTAACTGGACCCCCTCTATGCACTACTCGGGAAGTGCGACTACCGACGTGAGCACCTCATCCGCGCGGCACTTCCACATGACCTTACCCACCAGTATCTGAGTCAGAACTCTGACTAACTTGTTGTTGATACTGGATATCGCGTAACCCCTCTTTTTCTTCTCTAGCTTATATTTCTTTTTCATGGCCTCCGCGATGGAAAAATCACCGCTTTTACCCTCTGAAATGTCTACGGGGCCTTCTCCTTTACATGGGATTCAGGTAATTCTATGGATCAAGTGGTTTGTGATGGGGACAGGCTCCTCTAGCCACAAACACCCATCATGCACTAGACAGAGCAGCTGCCTGATGATGAAGATAGTCATTGGGGCGCGATGGTAATGCATCACCAAGAGCAGGTTCAACAACCCTATCTTTTCGACCCCACACAACCATTTGCTCAGCTCCAACTCTATAACTCCCGCCATGGTGTGTTACTTTGGCTTCATGAGGTGCGTGGTCACCAAGTGAGGGAATTTCTCGTGGTTGGCGAATCCCAGTTTTCAAACTTTATGCTCGATACCCTTTCGAAGTGTGCTCCTTCGAAAATGACATCATCAAGTAACAGCGGTGTCTGCAGAGGACTTTACTATCGTCCAGGTCCTTGGGCACCTTTGCGTTCCCTTCCGTAGAGGGACATATGTGAGTAGCTTGGTCAGAGGGACCATGCCCTTGGGTTCTTGCTCCATGCCCACAACCTCGTCCTCTCCTATTATGATATCCTCAAGGTCTTCTTCCTCCTCATCGGTTTCATGGTTAACCACTTTCCCTTTTTCCTCCATTGTTAATTTAGTTCGCAGCAGGTTTCGAGGGGACACACGCACTAGAATCATGGGTTGTTTATCTTTCTTCGGTCTTGGCGTGTGTGGTGTTTTAGGTATTTCTACCACAATCCCAATGCTCTCAAGGGCATCTTCTATGGTCATGGCCTGTGCGGCTTCTTCGGTGGTCATTTCTACAATTTCCCTGGCTTCTTCAGACACTGCCATATTGTTCGTCTAGAAATCTCTCAACTGCTCAATCGGATGCTCAAACAACACTCTCCATAGGGAAAATAGGTCTCGATTGAAAATACTCAGGGTGTGCAATAGCTTAGTTCTCAAATTACCAAGTGTTGTGTGCTGGGAATTCCTTTGTAATTTATAGTGCCTTTTGAATTTGAATTCAACCATTCCCCCCTAATCCGGTCCATTAATGCTCCCTTAGAGGCAGATTTTCCCAAATCTTGCCCATAAAACTCGCCTTAAATGCCTGTCGCTCGCTCCATTTGGTCTCAAACCAAGCATCACATTGTGAATAGTGACTATAATGGTCACTTTCTAGCTAACCCACACGACAGTGCAACTACCCTTGCGCTGTCGTGGACCTTTTGACGCTTCGCTCCTGCTTGCAACCCTGAAAGTGCACAGATCTCGGGCAGAGTATTTTATAGTCCCACGCCTCCTTCCAACTGCTTAGAGCACTAAGACTGTGCTTCCTATGGCTAGTCAGGTGGCCGTGCCACCTATATAGGGTTTTGCGCGATCATCAACTAATTTTTCTCGGCAAAGTTCGACTTTTGACTCTACTGCCTGCATTGCGCACTTTATCATTTGCATCATGTCACCATATGTGATCTTCGTAGTAACATATGCTCGAATCCATTGTACCAAACTGATCAGTTCATGACGGTAGTCTCCAAATTTGTCACCGTAATCGTGCATGTCCTATTTTATCCCCACCATCCTTTTATCAAGAAAATCCCTTTTCATTCCTTCCTCCAGCTTCTTGACTTCCTCTTCCGCCCTGGTGCTTCTCTCTCAACTAGACTCTTTCATTCATGACATTTGGGAGCCTAATATCACC
The DNA here is from genome assembly GCA_000404065.3 of Pinus taeda. NCBI lineage: Eukaryota > Viridiplantae > Streptophyta > Pinopsida > Pinales > Pinaceae > Pinus > Pinus taeda. Next base: position 19,728 of record APFE030043694.1, on the reverse strand, counting down.
TTTTTGAATCTCTTCCTCAAGTCCCAAGCGCTCTTCTGCAATCTCTTCTAACTGTGCGATCCCTTCTTCCAAGGCTCCGCGATCCTTTACGTCCGTAGGTCCAGCTATGTATAGACTAGGCCTTTGATACTCCATTGGAATTACAACGTTTATTCCACAAACCAACCTAGAAGGAATTTGTTCCGTCAATTTCTTGCACGTCATCCTATAGGCCCATAGGACTGCGGGTATGTGTAGGTCCCAATAATTTCGCGACATACCACATACCTTATTCAGTGCCATGCATACTTCATTATAGGCTTTCACGTGGATACCCTTCTTCGCGGTCATTCTTTTCATACATTGTTGTTCCATCTGGAGGAGCCTTTTGCATTACCCCCCCCCCCCCCCCAACACATGCCTATAGACCGTATCTCTCGTCATGAACCTCATGTGTATCCGCCCAAGTTGTTTACCATACGCCTCTACCCATCTGCACAGGTGCATACGTGGACCATCCTGTCCATCATATTTATCTATGAATCATACTCGAGGCTTTCCAAACCGTGTGTGCATCATCCTTCTACATGCGTGCCAATCATCAAAGTTTCCTTTGTGCGTACCCCACCATATTGCAGGCGTAGCGCATAGTACCCAATTCAAGGCTTCGAAACATTGTTTCTCCGACACCTCTCTGTCAAAAATATCCAAGAAAGCATCTACCTCACCTAATCCATCATAAGTAGGTAAATCTCTCATTTCCATTGAAACACAGTGCAGGAACCTTGTCATTATGTTACAGTTCAGTGTGGTTACCTCATGTAACCTAGTCTGCCATCACTCTATCTCCTCATCCGAGTCTAAAGTATAGGAGATTTCGCACTCCCATGAATTCACCCATCTGTAGTGGGATTTACCTAGTCTTTCTCTCACGCAGTTATCTTGTAGATGCAGTCTAAATCGTCGTCACATTCATAGTCATGCACTGGCTCAGTGTAGTGCGATCCCTCAATAGGGTCCAAAGGTATCACTACGCACAAAGACTTCTTCTCAAAAATCATCTTGCACTTTTTCAGATTAATCACCCCATTCATGTGAGTGGCCCAATCGATTCCTAAGGGCGCGGGGTAGGGATTGCTATCATCAACAATCTTTATCACCTCAAAGTCGGCTAGCGTGCTCGTTCCTTCAATATCCACTGTGATTCCCTACAATCACCCTAGGGGTATTATATTTTGTTGGTTCGCCATGCGCAGATGAATAGGAGACCACTGCAGTGTAGGCCTCCCCATGCACTCCCATGTCTACTTTGGTAGAATGTTCATGTTTGATCCTAGATCCAAAATTACTTGGTCCATCTCATATTCACCAATCTGCATAGTTAGCCTCATTTCTCTTCTGATTCTTGCCTTGTGTTTTCCAATCTTCCAGACCACACATGGTTCTCTTGGTGCAGTCCCGGCACATTTGTTAATGAGTTCCTGTAGTCCCTTTACCGCTTTACTATTGTGCAGTAAATTCATACATGTTTCCAGGAATATTGTGAGCATCGATGGGTCCATTTCTGGCTCTGGTCTGTTTTTTCTTCCTAAAGTGGAGGCATCAGCGAAGCTCCTCTTAGCTTCCATAAAAGTTTCTTTTGCGCACTCCAAATCAAATTTTTCTTCCTTCACTGGAGCTTTGTGAACCCAAGTGCTTTCTTCGAGTTGTTTGCCTTTATCATCTCTCGTCATAATTCCACTTTTGAGCAAGATATTTACATTAGGTTCTTCCTCGCGTGGCTCAAACCTCATCATTTGCAGCTTCTGAGTCGGGGGAGGCTATAACCCTCCTTTGTCACGTATCCTAGCTATCAGCATAGGACAATCCTCCATCTCATGATCAAACAAGGTATAGTACAAGCATGATGGACACATCAGATTCATACAATCATGGGCATAATGCCCTGGCCCTCCGCAATTATAGCATATCATCTTTCCGCGACCTCTTCTAGGTCCCCCTCCACCTCAGCGTCGTTCGCGCCCCTAGAATTTGGCTCATGCCATCCCTACGCCTTGGTCTAGGGGCCGCGTTTCGGCTTGAACCCTGTAGGTAGGAGTTCTATCCATCATTAGCTCATAACTTCTACAAGTAAGATCATCATGTCCCATTGATCTACATAAATTATAGAACAACTATTATGAATTCTACGTCTACTTCTGCAATAGATGATAGTTGTTCGTAACATGCTTTCCTCCTATTTGACAAATCGCACACCACAAAGTAGGCACTGCACTTGGTCTTACTTGCTCTTCTAGCCTTACTGACATCAGTCCTCCTCCCGTGAGATAACTCACGAATATTGGGTAGTGGTCCTTATCATGTCCTTGAGCCTTACATTTTATGGACTACACTTCTTCGTGCACTTTTGGTCAAACTGTCCTATCCTGTTTCAGACTCTGCATCTCAAGGCATAGGTTCTTCAACTGCACGTGGATCTACTGAACTCTCAGGTTAGGATCTTGTATGGGGGTCTCATGCAGCCTCATCGCGGTCTCTAAGGCTTTGGCCTGAGTTGTCAACCTTTGCTGCGACAATGCGTTCCTCAAATGTGGCAATAGTGATGCTACAAACCATTCACGGTGTTGTCCATCTATCAGGGTCATATTAGCTTCATGAATCATGCACTTCAGCCTTTGATCCAACTCCCAAGGAGTCTCACTTAGTAGAATTGTAATTTCTTTAAACCCAATGATTGACTACGCTTCTGACTTCGGTCTGTTGTTGCTTCTGGCAACGAAACCATTTGTTGGCTTGATGGGGCCTGACCCAGGTTCGAAGTTAATTAGCCAAAAAAATCCTTATACTTCTAGCCCTTTCAGAAATAGGCCATGGAGCATGGATTGAGGTCTCACCCAAAGCAATATGGGGGGATGATGGAACCAAGTTTCCACACCCTTGAGATGTTTGAGGTGTCACTTTAGTCCAACTGTGAACCAACTTCGAGCAGGTCACTTTGCGCACTCTTCTGACTTGCAATGCGTCACGATTTGTTATAATTATCTTCGTACATCCCTACCCAGGGACTACTATGCTTTCACGTTGCTAAGGAAATGATTTGTGCTAATTCCCCAAGTTAGCGCAGCTTAGATAACCGTGATTATTGCATTTAGGTTATCACTAGAGTGCTTAATGTACTAGGTTAGTGCGCAATCCTGCAGAGTGCTAACCAATGTTGATTTCTTGATACTATCATCCGTCACTCCCTGTGCTTCCTATACAACTTTTACCATGAGCCAAAACTGGTCCGGATCTTCATTTCCCACTCCTTTGAACACAAGCAACTTTATTGAGCTCGCCATATTAAAATGCGGGGGTGGCGGAGGTGGTACGGGAGAAGATGGAGGTGATGTCAGTGAAACGGGCAATGGCATGGGTGGAGGTAGTATGCGTGGAATCCTCTATCTGATCAAATGGATCACAGAGAGACCTTCACAAGCTCTTCCTCGTCCCCTCACGAAGGTGAAATCAAGGGGCTAGTTTCTAGTGCTACACTACCTTCGTTTTTATAAATTCTCCCACTTCGCGTAGCCCTGAACATCGATTTATTTGCATAATCTGCTTTTCATACAATAACATTTTAATCCAAGTGTTCAGAGACTTAACGTACTTACCTCGCGGTCCTTTGAGAAATCATTGCTCAGCCTCGTTGTAGTTTACCATAGTTTCTACCACGAACTTAGTAATGAATCCTCCTATAATCTGATCGAGCCAGTGATTAACATCATGCGTGATCTTATCCCCCAATGCTTCCAATCTGCGCACTAATTCAGGGGTCCACACAATAGGATTGTCGAGTTTGCAGCTTCCTTGGCTATATGCTACCCTCACGATCCACTTGTATAACTCAATAGGGAAGGATGCAAAGAAAATTTTGTGAGTCTCTGTGTACAGGTAGTAGTCTAACCACTCTTATTTTTTTTAGTCACGGGTTCCTGTTCTCCTGCGTTGCGAATTCATGAATTCTCTTATCAATCCAATCTTCGATTTCCCTTTTAGTTGGATTCCAGTGATGCAACATCAGACATCTCTATGGAGATTTTGATCCCGGCAACGGAACCATTTGTTGGCTTGATGGGGCCTGACCCAGGTTCGGAGTTAATTAGCCAAACAAATCCCTATACTACTGGCCCTTTCGACAACAACCCACGGAGCACAGACTGAGGTCTCACCTGAAGCAATATGGGGGGATGCTGGAACCAAGTTTCCTCACCCTTGAGATGTTTGAGATGTCGCTTTAGTCCAACTGTGAACCAACTTCACACAGGTCACTTCGTGCACTCTTCTGACCTACGATGCTTTGCGATTTGTTATAATTATCTTCACGCAACTCGACCTAGGGACTACGGTGCTTTCACGCTGCTAAGGCAACGATCTTTGCTGATTCCCCAAGTTACACCGTAGATCTTAATTGTCTTCCTTATAAGAGTTAGTTAACTTCACATAAACATATACTTATCTTATGTTCACTTATTCAACACATTCATATAAGTTCGCACAACATATAAACAATAAATTTGCAATTCATACCCAATATACCAAATAAGAAAAAGATACACAGGTTGATAAGAAAATTCTCTTTATTAATTCTCCAATGGTTATAGACTAGACTTGCCCTGTACACTTAGCTGCGTACTACTAGGCCTCTACGCACTCAGCTGTAGAGCCTTCTCCTACTCTATGACCCAACGAATCACCCTATATTTAGATACGACTCAATTCATTGTTATTCATTCCATTCCATTGATGTCCCTTTACAACTTAGATCCTCACTCTATTTATACAATCCCACAAGCTAACATTACATTACAAAAATGAAGGCGGACAGCCCTCTAACTCATTTACAATTTTCGCGCTCTGCTCCCACACATTGCGAAGTATTTACATTAGACTTAGTCAAAACTTAGGCTCTAAGCCCCAAAACTTGCCTTGGAGGATCCTATGCCCAACACCCCTCAATATTCATTGCACCAACTCCAGAGCCTGCAAGGAAAGGAAAATTTTCTTCATCATTTTATACCCAATTATGTTGGGCTAGCTACAGGATTTACCCGGCTACTCAAACAAGGAATTCCCTTTGCATGGGATGAGGTTGCCTAGAAATCTTTCGATGATCTCAAAGTTTTCCTCGTAAATGCTCCTTTGTTGCATCCCCTTTATTATTATCAATATTACTTCCTCTACCTAGCTGCAGCCCCTAGCACCATTACTATGGTCTTGGTCGAAGATGACGACGAAGGCAACGAACATTTTATCTACTACCTTAGTCATAATATCCTCGACACTAAAATGCGTTATGCCTATGTCGAGAAGTTGGCTTTGGCTTCCATCCAGGTTGTTCCGCGTTTTCGGCACTACTTCCTCTTACGCATGACTACAGTGGTTTCTAAATACAAACCCATGACCTACATCCTGAATTTTCAGTTGCTGGGGGGAAAGTATTCTAAATGGTTGTCATCCTGCAAGAATTTGATTTAGTATTTATTACTGCCAAATCTAAGAAGTCACTAGTTTTTGCCAAGTTGATTTGTTCCCTTCCTTCTAAGTTTCTCCCTATTGGTGCAAATCAATAGCTCCCGGATGAGACTCTATTCCTAATCAACACCCTTGATCCATGGTACGGTGATATCATCGTATATCTCTAGACGTCCATATTCCAGTCTGTGTTGACTAAGGATGATCGCTGAAGGATTGGACATCACTCCCAACCCTACTGTTATAGCACCATTTACCACTCTTGCTAGATCTGATGATCTGATTATGGCATAAGGAAACCCTTCCTTCCAGACTTGGTCCAAAATCTAAAAAGCAGTGTTTTATTCCCTATACACTACTTTGCCCTGTCATAAATGCGTGTACACACGGGTAAGCATATATCCAACTGATTTACATATGTTAAGACACTTAAAAAAAATAAATTTCCTTAATTTCAGGTGGAGTTCACAAGTTTTACGTGTTACTCACTTCCTATTGCTCGTGGCCCAACTGTTTCCCAATCGAAAAAACTAATTTGGAGAGGTATAAATAAACCTCCATGAGAAGGCCTTAAGGGAGAAAGGATGAGATATTGATGCTATAGTGAGATTATCCTTGATCAAGTCTGAAGAACCCTTATGCCTCCTGCACTCCCCAAAGCTGCGGGAAACCCTTGTTTCCTTAATTATAGATATCCCCCATCTTGCTTGAGATATCCTTGTGATGATAATGGGGGAAGATTGCTGAAGGCCGGGAAAGGATGGATCTGGAGGATGGTTCCACTTGGAGCCAGAGAAGGACTCAGGTCGTATTTCACCACCTTATTTATAGCTTACTTCAATAAAAAGGAATGTTGTTCTGTTTCCGATATGAAATGTGTTTATGCATCAAAGTTATGTTGTAATTCATTTATGAATCTTATATTTATGTGTAATTAGTCATTAATTTATATGATTTAAAGATTAACATCATGTATATCCTTTATGTTTCTACTGTCATGTATGTTCCATTTGAATAATTTTCAAGTTTCAGGAACATTGGGAGAAGCTGAGGGTTTGCCCCCTGCGGGATCTACCCAAACGAAGGACATCTGGGTAAGGACACTCCTACATGATTTAGTAGAATAAGGATTTTTTATGATTGTTTGAGCATTTCTTGTTGAGGTTTTCCCTCTGCTCTGTTGGGGTTCTCAACCTAAAACCCTAGGGTGGTTTCACCCATAACAGAATTGGTGACTCCACTAGGGATAACAATCTTGTTATTCCTGGTTTGGGTTTTTTGTTCTCAATCAGGGTTAACTTTCTTGATTGCTTTCTTTTACAGTATTGTTTGGTCCATTAGTGTCCCAGGCATCAAGTCTAATCTTCTTGATCAAACCTTGATTTTTTTTTTTTCCTTATAACGCTTTGTATGCGTTGTTTACTTTGTTTACAATAGCGTATACACAGGTTTCTATAAAGCAAACTCGTGTATATGCGAGTTTCCTGTATTAGAAATGCGTGTGCACGCTTCTATGTTTTTACACAGTCACGTATGCAATTTTTTGGATGATTTTTGCAAATATTTCTGCCTAGTTAGGTTTGTAGCCTGGTGATTTTTGTTGTTGTATGGTCATCTGCTATCTAGAGAATCTATTTTTCCTGCAAAATTTCTTTTTCAAAGTCTCCTTCTCACTGAAAAGTTTTGGCCTATGTTTGCTTCTTAAGAAAGTTTGTAGTTTGTATCTTAGTATTCAAGGCTTCATTTTGAAGTTCTTGGTTGTTCTGGTATTCCAGAATAGGAAATTGTTTTCAATTTCCTTTTCAGCTCGGATTTCAAGTTCTCTTGCCTTGCTTTCCCTTGTTTGGTGGCCTTATTGCTTTTCTTGCTTTTTGAGAGTCTTTTTGAAAAGTTTTAAAATATTTCTTTCTTAGCCTTTTGGTCAGTTTTTCAAAATATTTTTCTGCTATTTGGATCAGTTTGTACAAGTTGTAGTCTTTCTTGTTCAAGTTTCGTTCATTTATGAGTTTATAACTTGCAAGATTGAAAGATTCCTTGTGCTTATTTATTGATCTTTTGAGTATTAGTAGTACTCTTGTGACTTCAAAATTTTTTTTTGTTTCCTTAAAATAAAAAGCTCAAAAAACATTGCTTTTGTTTTTCATTTTCCAAGTTTTGGTTTACGGTTTTGTTTATTTTATTGTTGAAAGGTGAATTGCGATCTTTTGCAATTTGTTCTACTTTTTTTGAAGAGAGATTTGTGTTCAACTTTTGTCCTATTCAGTTTTAATTTGGCTCATTGTCTCTACAAAGTATTGCATTTTCTTATTAAGGTTGTTTAGGATCTTACATCATCATTGTAACTTGCATTAGGGTAGTTTGCATTTTAAGGCATTCTTAGTCTTTTTAGTTTTTGGGTGTGTGAAGATTGTTTCAGAAAAGAAAAGAAAAATATTGTGCTTTATATAAGTTTTCGTAGAACCCAAGTAGAGAGCACTCTTCATCGAAGAAAATGACTGCATTCATATAGTTAGTTTTCTATTGATTTCTTTTGCATCATAAAAACATCATCAGTTTCACTCTCGTAATTCCCCCTGACTTAAAGAACAACTATATAAAATCAAGCAAATAATAAAATGAACTAGAACTTTTATTGTTGTCATTAAACAAACACCAACAAGTTTAGGTTCATTAGGGCCTTGGATTAGGTGAGAGGAGAGTTAACTCTCCAAGGCTACTCAAATTACAAAACTTAGAAGCTGAGTAAAGAGCGAAACCCAATATCATTAGAAAGACTGGGAAAGATCCATAACTGGGAGTTAAGAATGAGGGAGAGTGAAGACAAGGAAGAGAGATACCCCCTCTCCAACTTTTTGGATCCCACCTCATGACTGTTCCGCCTGGCTTTTGATACGAGTTGGTATCCATAGTTGCCTTTCCTAGGGATCGCATAGGTGGCTGCGGAGGGGAATCCCGTGGTACCTGAGGCTCACGTTGCATCATGTTTAGTAGTACTTCTGTAGGGTACCCTTGAGAAGCTTGGGTGCTTGCACCGACAAACGCTATTGTCTGGAGGTCAGCATAACTACTTCTGATACCTTCGCTAGTAGACTTGGGGTGTAATTACCCCAGTCTATTTTCGGAAGGCCCTTGATTTTGGCTTTCTTGTATTTTGGTGTCCGGTCCTAATCACCCAGAGTGGAAATACTTGAGAGTTATTTGATTGCTTGTATCCTTAGGGACTTTTAGAGAGTGGTCTTTTCTCCTAGTTGGCCTATCTTTATAACTTTTTTGAGTCTTTAAGTAGATTTCTTAAAAATAATTCAAAATGGCTGATCGACTAGCTCATCAGTCTAAGAGACTTTATGGGCTATTACCTACGAGTCTTGAACCTTCTCCTCGAAGGCGTAGGAGCAATACTGCTAGTGGTTTTCAACTAGTGGTAGCAGGCGCATCGAAGATTGATCCTCCAGTCGAAGTTGTTGATTCACAAGATAGACCTAGCACAAGTAGAGAGTTAGAGAGGAACACTCTAGTTCTTTCTCAAATCCTCTTCCATTCGGAAGATAATATTGAGGTTGAACAACTTCCTAAGTCAGTTGCGGCTCCTAATTCTCTTCTTCCTCCTGATCATCCAGACATTCTATTGTACGTCGGAACTCCGACCAGCAGGCCTTTGAGCCGAGGTTTACATAAACCTATTCCTTCGATGACCACTGCTGGAAGCATGATATCCACAACAAGTGCTACGAGTATGCAGACTCCCATATTTGTACAAGGAGGAGGAACAATTTCTACACCTTCTATTACTCCTAGCACTGTTATATTTGGTTATACTTCTATTCCATCATCGAGTGGAAGTTCTCAAGTTGTTGCCTTTGGCATTGGCTTTTTGCCTTTTAGAATGTTGACCAATGTGATTCCTTCAGTTCCATTGATTATTCCATCAGCTGCCTCCACATCCATGGTGAGTGTATCAACTTCTTTTCAGGTTTTCCCGTTTATGGGTGGTCATATACCACATTCCAACCCAACTGTGGGATCCATGCCTTTTTCCCTTTTAGGTCAAGGTAATAATCCATTTCAAAGTAGGACAAACCCTGCAATTAGTGGTTTAGGAGCCAGGAATCAATCTTATTTTAGTCAATAGGGGAATATGCCATATTCTTTTGTCAATTATTTTCAAAACTTTTCTCCCTATGCTAACGCATGGAATCCTTATCAGGCGATTTCTACTCCTTTTAACACTTCGTTAGGGGGTAAATTTACTAGTTATGGAGGATTTGCAAGATTTGGTCAAACTCCGAATTTTTCTAGATCACAAGGATCTCCTTATGGTTCAGTTGGGTCTATGAATTACATTGGGCAACATGGTGCCTTCACAAATCTAGGTCATTCTTTTCAGAACGTTAGGATTTTTGCCCACACCGGGTGGAATCCTCAGGGTCTGCCACAACTCCCTTTTCTAGCAACGTTAAACTTGCCAGATATCACTAAATTGACTAATGATCCGATTAGATATAACTTGGTTTGGCCTCCAGTCCCAACCAAACTTCCCTCTGATATCCCAAAATTCAAGTGAATGCAAGTGAATATTCGGGTGACCATGTAACCACTTTCCAATTATGGTGTTCATCCAACTCCATGATAGATGACTCAATCAGGTTGAGATTATTTCAACATACCCTAACTTGAAATGCGATTAAGTGGTACATAGAGCTACCAGGGGGCACATTTACTTCTTTCAGAAATTTGGCTACTATCTTTTTGAACCATTTTCAATTGCATGTCTGATATGATGCTAGAACTAAGCTTTTGGCTAATTTCCAACAAGATCGGGCAACTCACATTTCCAATCATATTCAAGAATAGAAGAGAAGGAATAGGCTCATCAAAGCCGATATCCCACAAGAATTCCTTCTCAAATGGTTTCTTAAATCATTGCAACCTGAGATCTTTAAGGACGTGTCCCTCTCCGGTGTTTTCACTGAAGAGCAGGCTATTTTCAGGGCCCAACAGTTAGAACTGATCTATTCTCAATCTAGGGTTCTTTAAAAATTTCTACCTGACACTCCTAGATCCAAGGTGGTTATATCCAAACCGAAGTCAGGTCCTCATGTGGATGGGCTAGTCGGATCAATTGATGTAAAAACGTTTAACCTGATAAATCAATTGCATCAGTTGTCTTTACAAACTGCTTCTTCTATGTAGGCATCACCATCCACATCTACACCTTCTCAACCTACATCTATAAACACCGTCCAAACTTCTAACCCCAAAGGAAATCAACAATCCAATGGAAAGAAGAAAGGACGAGGCAGGAAGAAGAACCAAGATGGGAAAGGCAATGCGAACAAACCCAACAATGAGGCCGGAGAGGGTAAGAAAGAGTCCAAGAAAAATGTAAAATTTCCACGCAAGTTATGTGATGGGGATCATTTGACTCGTCTTTTCCCTAAGATATAATATGCTCAATGCTTATTAGTGCAACAAGGGTCTTCTAGCTCCCTGGTTGTTCTCACTAACCCTTTTCTCGAAGGGTAGCAATTGCTTGCTGGCGCAAATTCTAATGCTGGCACCTCCACAGGGGGAAACCAGGAAGGGGAAATTCATCAAATGTTTATATGATAAGCTCACATATCAACGTCGCTATGTGATCACATGATTATGATGAATCGGAATCATCTAAGGCTAAGTCTGCTTCTGATGCCTTAGAGCCACTCCATATTGAGAGGCCCTCTATTGAGTCTATACCTCGGATGCCGAAAGACTTGCGAAGCACTTGACCATTAACCCTAATGCTAGGGAAGCCCAAAACTACTCGATTGCAGAAGATTTGGCTCAAATTATTTGTGCTATGTCAGTGCTAGAGGTACTCCAGTTGTGCCCCGCTCAAAGAAGTTCTTTTCTCTCAACAATCAGAGCAGTAGATCCTAAAAATTATCTTGTGCTCACTTTTGATATGTCAAATGTCAAAAAGATACTTCCCCATCATATGGCTTTCTAGATAAAGCCTACATACCGAAATACCAACATCTTTTGAACTATTATAGATGAGGGAGATTCCATGTGCATGATGTCCATGTCATGTTGGAAGGCCATTGGATCACCTCAAGTTGTTCCTTCACCAACTCTATTGATGGAATTTGATGTACATTCTCATAGGCCACACGGGATTATTCTAGTCTTTCCATATGTGTTGAGGGAAAGGTGGTAAATATTGAGGTAGAAATCGTAGATGCGAACTTGGATTACAACCTCCTCTTAGGCAAGAATTGGATTTATGAGATGGATGCCATAGTTTTGATCATTATTTTGCATCCTTTGTTTTCCTCATGAGAGAAATATTGTGAGTTAATCAGATGGATTATTCTCCAGGTGACTCTCACTCATCTTCTAACTCTACTATTCCATTAGTGGACAACCCTAGGCAACCTATTGAAAATTTAAGAGTTTGGATGTACTTATCTTTAATAGGTATTTTTTATCTCCCTTCTCCTTCAGCTAGAACCAATGCTATTTCATCCTCCAAGGGACCTTCTCTAAGAGAGTTCTTTCGAACTCATTATTTTTCAGACCCTTGGCCCTTACCTTCATCTACTACCACATTAGATGGAGGGCATGTAGGTGGAATGGAATTCCCCAAGTCTGGGGCAAAAATCGCTTATCAGTCTATCATTAACTCTGTAGAATCCCATCCTACTACTTTCTCGCCGTAGGAGTTAGATGGGGATGTGGCTCCATCTTGGACCCTCGATTCAACTTCAGCTCAGGATTGCTTAGATACAGTCTTACCATCTGAGGAAGAAATTCTGGAGGCAATGATGGGTGTTGACAGACCATGGGATGATTTACATCATCGTTCATATTTCCTCCCTCATTTGGGTGAAATTGAGTCAAGTTTGTCCAATCCGTCAACTAGTGACGTTCATACAGTTTTAAACCTTTTGGCTCCAGCACAGTTTTCTGCTGAAGGTAACATGTTTGTTATCTCACGAACTGTACCCTTGAACATCTTTAGGAATCCTAACATAATCGAAAATGTCTTCATCGAAGCTGACTGTTCCCCTGAATAAATTCAAATTTACATAGATCTCTTTAGAGGGTTTCGAGATGTGTTCACTTGGTCTTATGAGGAAATTCCTAGAATATGTCCATCTATAGTCTAGCATGAGATCAAGACATATGAAAAAACTAAACATATTCATCAAAAACTTCGACCAGTCAATCCTATAAAAGCAACAATTATTAAAGCTGAAGTTGAAAAGCTACTTAAGGCGGGCTTTATATACACCATTCCTCTGACTGAGTGGGTCTCTAATCTAGTCCCCGTAGATAAAAATCAAGGAACGATCAAGGTATGTATCGACTTTAGGGACCTTAATAAAGCTTGTCTGAAGGAAAATTACCTCACGCCCTTTATTGATAAAATTATTTATGAATGTGCAGGTAATGAAATTTTTTCATTCATGGATGGATTCTCTAGTTACAATCAAATTACTATCCGTCCAGAAGATCAACACAAGACAACCTTTATTTGTCCTTGGGGTATGTTCCAATGGGCCATGTCTTATTATTTTCATGATATCAAACATGTTATCTAAGAATATTTGGATGATTTAGCTACTCATTATCGAAAGGGAATTGATCATCCTAAAAACCTTCGGTTGATATTTGAATGGTGTCATTTTTATAAAATCCAGTTAAATCCAAATAAGTGTGTTTTCATCGTCACATCTAGTCAGTTATTAGGATTCATCTCATCTATAGAGGGGATTCGTGTTGATCCCTTCACAATACTTCAGTTGCCTCCCCCATCTTCCATTCATCAACTTCAAAGTCTCCAAGGATAGGCAAATTCCTTGAGGAGATTTATAGCAAATTACGCTGAGATTACAAAAGGATTTATGCATTTGCTTAAGAAAGGAGTCCCATTTATATGGGATGATTTTGCGCAACGATATTTTGATGCTTTGAAAAAAGCATTAACTTCTGATCCATTATTGAGTCCACCCAATTATAGAAGATATTTTCTTTTGTATCTCGTTGTTGCAGAATCAACTATTGGTATGGTTCTGGTTCAGGAAGATGATTCTTTTGTTAAGCATGTAATCTACTACTTAAGTTGAGGCTTGGTAGGTCCTGAACTGTGCTATTATCCCGTCGAGAAATTGGCTTTGGCAGCTATCCATGCTATCTAGTGGCTTTGACATTACATTATACTTCGAAAAATTTTTGTCTTAGCAACAGTCAATCCATTTTAGTTTGTTCTTAGTAGGCGAGTGATTGGGGGAAATACAATAAATGGATTGTTATTTTGCAAGAATTCGATTTAGAATTATTGTCGGCTAAATCTAAGAAATCTTTAGTATTTGCAGAGTTGATATCAGAGCTGCCTTGTGAAGAAGCAGTTATTTACGAGGAAAATTTTCCCGATGAACATTTATTCCTCATTTCTTCACAAAATCCTTGCTATGGAGATATCATTATATATCTCCAGACTTCGAAGTTTCCACCCGCTTTCTCCAAAGATGAGCGTAGAAATTTGCATCACCTCTCTAAGAATTATGTTATTATAGGTGACACATTATATCGTCACAGTATTGATTCAACCCTTAGGCATTGTTTAAATTTGGAGGAAGCTGAGACAGTTCTTATTGACTTCCAAAGTGGATCTTGTGGTGGTCATCTATCAAGGCTTGCAACTGCCCAAAAAATTTTGTGAGTAGGCTACTTTTGGCCTTCGATTTTTAAAGACTGTATTGAAGTGGTCAAAATATGTCATCCTTGTCAAGTCTATACTCAGAAAATGCACGCACATCGAGCTCCTCTTTTCCCTGTTATCATCGACGGTCCTTTCACGAAGTGGGGCATTGATTTTACTAGTAATCTGCCTTCGGCAGGGAATCACAAGTACATCATTATGGCCATAGACTACTTTACAAAGTGGTTTGAGGCCATGCCTACTTTCAAAAACCACAATGAAACAATGGCCTTTTTTTCTCTTCAATCAGGTTATTTCACAATTTGGTATCCCTAAAGATATTGTCACTAAGCATGGTAGTCATTTTCAAAATCAATTGATGTTTGAATTGGCTCTCAAGTTGGGTTTCTGGTAGGAGCATTCATCTCCATATTATCCTTTGGAAAATGGGAAGGTTGAAGCAGTGAAAAAGTCCCTTAAAATCATCCTCCAAGGGACGATTGAGAAAGATCAATCCAATTGGCACATCATGTTGTATTTGGCACTTTGGGCATACTGAACATCAGTTAAGACTGCCACTGGTTTTACTCCTTTTCAACTAGTTTACGGGTTGGAATCTATCTTCCCTATTGAATGTGAAATTCCTTCTCTTAAGCTAGTTGTAGAACTTCTTCCAGAGACTTCTAGTCTTGAGGAACACCTTGTTCATTTGGAGCATCTTGATGAGCGGTGTCGAGATGCCGCCATAATAAACGAAGCCCATAAGAAAAGGATAAAAAATCAGTACGATAAAGTTTCCCATCCTCATAATTTTTATAAAGGCAACCTTATGCTAGTCTACGTTCAAGACAAAGACACCCTGAGGGCAGGTAAATTCAAATCTATGTGGTACGGTCCCTTTATAGTCAAGTGTGTTGTGAAAAAGGGGGCTTATGAATTAATTGAATTTGAAGGAAACAAGTTGGCGAAGCCCAAAAATGGGTTCTACCTTAAGAAGTACTTTGCTTAGGCTTCCATCGAGCACTTACTTATTTGTGTATATTTTATGTTTGTACATATCTATCTAGCAGTTTTAGTGATGTCGATATTTTTGATCTGCTTTGGTAGGTATTGATGGATGATTTAGTATATCTAGGATTTGCCGATGGTGCAAGTAGGCATACACAAAACATTGCTTTCATCACTTGGATAATTTATTATCCATCTGGCCGGTTGATGGTTTCGAGAGGAGTATGTATCAGTCCTTCTTTGAATAATATTGTCACATATAATACCGTTATTAATTTGCTATCCAAAGCAATATCTCTTGGTATTGATTTGTTAGAATTTTTTTAAACTCACAACTGGTGGTATCTTAGCTAAATAAAACTTATCGAGTATGAGATCCCTATTTGTATCGTCAATTTTTGAGAGTGAGATTGTTCTAACGATCATTTGTTTATATTACATACGATCACATTCCACGATCATAAAATTGATTAGTAGATTCTATTGCTAATCAAGCATTATATTGGCATATCAATCATTCATCAAATTAAAAAACATCAAAAATAATCGAAAGTGTCATCTATATCTATCATAAAATCACTTGTATGTAGATAGATTGTTTATGTCCAAAAAATAATTATACAAAATTGGGACAAAATGCCCTACAAAATCTGGGCTTATTCCCATCATCATGTCCAATCATAAAAAGATCTGATCATCTTTCTAGCTAGATCAGGATGAGCAATCATAAAATAAACAACAACATTGCCCACATGTCGGAATAGCTGCACCCAATCTCGTGCTACTCCTACCACGCGACACTACATCTCCTCGAGTAGATCCTCTATGGATATCATGGGTACTTGGTGAGTCAGCCTCACCAAGTTCCTCTAAACTACATGAAGAACTTTCTCTATCTCATCTGTAGCCCCTTCGGCATCTCTCCCGTGATGCCTATGTCTGGGAAATCTGTCAAGTCTCACTGGTCCCACTCATAAAACATGATCAATATATTTTGTAAGTGTCTTGTCTCATCAAAAATATTTTTAAGTTCATTAAGAAAAAAAAATCTTAAAAAATCTTTAAAATTAAAAACATGTTACTTATGGCACCCCGTGCTGCATTTGGTGGTAACACTAAATCTGTATATCCTCAAAAATCCATCCTGGCATAGTGGTAGTCATCGACTTCAATGACCTGTTGATCCCACCATGCAAAAAACCCATCGTTAAAATTCGTCCTACGCACATCACCACCCCCAAGGCATTTCATCAGGTCAGCCCACCTACCCATTCATATATCTCTAGGGCTGATGATAGTCTGATACGTTGGGTCGAAGCCCAGGTACTTTCTCAAAGAAGAATGAGCATAACATTGTTCCATACCCAAAATTCTTTGTCTGACCCTTCTGAATGGAGGTCAATTGGTTCTTCATGTTGGCCAGTAGAGACATGCACCAATTAAACACTCTGGTGAGACATTCCACGACGAGGCTCATAGATACTCATGAGGCCTGATGTAAAGCAGCTGAGCCATTGACCCTAGCAATGGTAAATAGTAAAATCTTCAAGGACAAGCTTTTTACGTGTTTGATTGCAATCTGACTTCCAATATTTTCAGGATGATCAAGACAGTATATGTGGACGTAGTCTTCTACAGTAAGACTACCCCTCGTCCTGCCAATCGAATGCACCACCTCTCCCCTTCAGGAAATACTAGTAATAAAGTATATATCTTCGATCTCGATCCTTAGGGGCATCTAATCGATCATGAAGGTGTCATCCTCTGCACTCCAGTAATGAATCAAAAGTTCAAGCAATTGTGTGTTGGCTTTCATATTTTGCATCCTAATTTTTTTTAGCAAGTCACAACCTCTTAAAGCATCCAAATCATTTTGGTCCTCCATTACTTCATTATCTATAGCACTATGCTCTCTTTCTCTCCAGGTGATGGTCATCCTGTCCAAAAATATGTTTCAAACCATTATTTTTATGTTTTAAAACTTTTATTGGCACACACGTGGGTTCCCTTTTCGCACAGTCATGTGTAGGGCTGTCATATATGCGGGTTACCCATATTAAACCTGCGAGTACGCAGAGTTGAATTTTTTGACATATTTTCCCACTATCAAAACTTGAAAAAAACATCTAAAAAGTATCAAAAAAAATTAAAAGCAAGATATAAGGGTTACCTGGAAGTTTTGGAGTGATTTGAATGGTTCAATTGGTCGGAGGAAGCTTGCTTGAGTTTGTCTCCGTAGTTTCTTGCTCAAAACACAAATGAAAAAACTGTGAGTCCAAAAGTCCTTATATAAGTTGGAAAATACAAAATATTTTTTGAAAAAATTATTTTTGTCTCATGGAAATTTTGACCTTTTAGCTTGGAATGTCGAGACTGGGTTGTCTTTACAAGAAATTTTGGAGACTTTTTTGAGACATCATTTTGGTCCCATGACCGCAGACCCATCATGGCAGGTATTGTTTTCTTACTAGCATATCGGTTAGGGAATCCCACTTTTCACTGCATTTTGCATACTAGCCTCCATACTACAATACATTAGCCATAGGGTCGACCCCATCGTATCTTGGTTCACAAACCATTTTCACTCGCCAACTTTAAAAATCATGATGCGATGGTAGATCCATCCTTTACATGGGCATCTTAGTTAGATCCTAGCTGACATTGGCTGGCCATGCTACCATATTGAGTAGGCTCGGGAGTCCTCTTTAGTCCCGCCATGACTTGTACATTGAAGACTCATTCTCATTCTTTTGCATCACTTTCTAGCCTTATACCTTAGAGGCTCCTTTGTGTTGATTTGTGCTGCTGCATTGCATATTGATTACTTGCACCTTTTGGCCTTGAGCCAGCTTCACTTGGACTTGTGTTTAAGCCACTTTTTGACCATGTCTTCTATAAAATCAACATTGCAATCACTTAGCCTCTGAAACTTGACAGACCCTTTTTCCCGTGGAAAGAACATCCCTTTGAGTGTCCTTGACCAGTTTCACCACCTTGCATTGTGCATAGGAATGTTCCCCTCCCAGGAACTAGAGCATCTGTTTTTTTTTCAACGCTCGTTCTTTCCATTGTACTATAACATTCTTTTATTCTTTTTCAAGCTTCATATAAAAGAAAAAGACAAAAAATCATATATTCCAAAAAAAGAGCAGGAACGAGACATTATTTCCATATTTTGATGGCAACTAGAGTCAGTCATGTCGCCCTTGAACAAAGCACTCAAAAGAAAGTCTTTCCTCCATTGGGATGGGCTTTAGTTTGTCTCAAGAGAGCCTTAACTTGTTATTGAGTTAGTCCTACTCTAATTGGTTACCTCTTCCAATCATCTAGAGATTTTTCTTATGCCTCCTACATGAGAAACTTATACAAAGTTATTATATGCTTCCTTGTAGTCACAGTTGAGTCGTGCTTTTGTTCAAGGGAAGTAAACCTGAGTCGAACTCTCTGCAGTGTCTCTTGACCTATTTTTTAGTCGGCCATTCTTGTTTGTCAACGTCATGTTCATTATCACATCAGTTTTATTGGTCCTTTACTCATGCCAGTTTCAGAAGGTCTCCATTGACTTCTTACAGGTGGGTCTTGTCCTTATCCACTACGACAAATTTCGATGAGGGAAAATCTAGAGCCGCACCCTAGCCCTATTTTCATTATTGATAGGTCACCTTGTGCTCAGCGTCGATTAGTTTCATGGGTCTTTTACTGGGTGGTTTCCCTTGTGTTTGACATCAGCTTTCATTATCACACATTGGGATTCGTGCAGTGCCTTGGTTTCCATTTGACCCTATTGGTGGATTCCTCGTCTCTGTGTCAACTTTCATTATTGGTTGGTTTAGAGGGTTTCTATCATGCACTAGCTACATCTTGTGTACAATGGAAACATGCTTCAGTTGGGTTACTACATCTTTATTCATCAGATTCCTTCCACATTATTGGCCTACGGGTTACACTCGCACTAAATTGATGAAGGATGCCTTAATGCCTTCCTTCTAGCGGATCTTTTCCCATCGACTTTAGCTCATTGCTTTGGGAAAGGGATCTAGAGTCCATTTGGCAGTACCTTAGGACTTGCAGTCATCAGTGGCAGATTCCTCCGCTATCGACAATGGGAAAACATCACTATCTCCTAATTGATAGATTCTTTGAAGTGTTCGACTATAACTCATTTATTCACACTTGTTAGATTGTATTGGGTACCTTGACTCTCATCATCATTATCGTTGAGTAGTCTCATGTTTGTTAATGGTATACATCAATGGCTGGTAATCAAACGATTTCTCACATGGTTGACTTCAGATCATTCATTCCCATCGTGTAGAAAAGTACCATGGCGGTTGGTGAAGGCCTCGGGTTTGCATCAGCATGTCCTAGTTCACTTGTCAGTTGCTCCTGTTTCTGCTAGTTGACACCATCCACATTATATGTTGTAGTTCCTTACAACGACATCTTATATGCTAGCTGTTACACTGAATTTTGTCACCCTGACTATCTGCAGTATGTGGCCTCATCAATAGCCACATTGTCCTCTTTGTCAAGCCCCATACCTC
>APFE030043691.1:3224-14978 GCA_000404065.3 Pinus taeda | reverse complement strand
TTGATGATGATTCTCCTACCCCAGGGCTCAAGGATATTATCCAAGAGCAGAGCACCGAGATTCAGTCACTGCAAAGAAAATTGTACATGGAAAGATGGGTAAACACATATCTGGAGCAGCGTAACAAGTAGCTGGAGGATGAAAAAGAACTTGATGAACTATGGAGGATCCGCAGTGATCGCACTTTGAACCGTAGGAGGCCTGGTGACCTATTGCGTGTTGATCGGGAGTCCATGCTTAATCGTGTAAATGCACATTTGGAGAGATTTTTGGCGAAGGCAAATTGTGACAAAGCGCTGCTACGTCACATGAAGACACATTATTGGGCAAGACTGCATGTTTCTAAGGCAAGAAACAAAATCCTCCAAAGAAAGCTGTCAGAGGCCTGGAAGAGGAAGAAGAAAAGGACAAATCCACTCTCCATCTTGGTTGAAGCGTCCTTTATTCATCATGGTACTGATCAGCATTGATCTAGCATCAAAATATGAAAATTTTGAAAATTTTGGAGCATTTTGCCAATTTTTGGTAAAATTACAGGTTTTTCCCGTGTCGCGTCCGCGTCGCGCGCGCGGGCATTTTGAAGGACTGCTCGGGATTTTGCAAACTTGGCATTTTTTGGAAGGGGATGCCCAAGAGAAAAATTACCAGTACTCGGGAGAAGTTTAATTTTGAGATTTGAGCCTCCAAAAGCTCAAAATACATCAAAAAAATGACTTTCTGCCCACTTTTTGAGTTGCAGAAAGTGACCTTGGGAGAAATGGTTTTTGAGGGGGCAAAACAACTCCAAATTCAGAAATTCCACTTGGGATGGAAAGTCGACAGGCCAAGCTTTCCAATGAGCTATCTTGCACTTGATTTGGACCAGTGGAACCTACTCAAAAGTTGCTGCAAATGTGCGCGGACACGAGAGACAGGGGGCGCGGACATGAGAGATAACTTTGCTAGAATTCACTTTTTTGGTCAAAAGACACTGTTTTGACTATGGTTGATTATTTTTACTTGTATATGATGGCTAAATGTAATATTTTCATGGAACTTTGATAGATTTTACCTCTCTTTACCCTTCTAGAAGCTTCCTTGATGTAAAAAGTGAAAAATTAATGCATGGATTAGTTAGCTAAGTAATAGAGGCAAATTGTTGAGATGCCTATTATCTAGTGCTTAGTTTGGAGTTAGTTCAAACTGCTCCTAGAAGGATGAGATCGACCCCTAGAGGCAAGGGAAGAGGTTAGCTTGCCTATATTATGTATTTTCTTAGTCATTTTAAGAGGTTGGAAGGTTGGACTCTAGAGGGAGAAGTGCTATTGTATTATTGACTTGTATTTTCTGCAATTTGAGGAAAAGGAAGGCCAGGGTTTTGCAGACTTCATTGTGGATTCTTGTGGATTATTATGTTGATGGTGTGCTTCCTACTGTTATTGTAAGTGTGTTTATGTGTTCCATTCCTTAATCTCTTGTTGCTATTTAAACAAAAGAAGTGATAAAGTTTGAATCCATGCATGTCATGCTCAGCTTTCAATTTTGTTTAAATTTTATGTTTTCCACCGTCTAGAGAGGATTCAAATCATTGTTTGCCCTCTTTAGCTTTTCTCTATCATCCCTGATCATCCATCTCAGATTAAGGCATCAGCGCTCACTCCTACCTTGCCCCAAAGATCCCCCTGCAAAAACTGTGCTCAATCCCCGCACCCTGAATTGCACTCCCTCCAATTGCCACCAAAAAAACCAAAAATCTTTAAATCAACCCCCCTTATCAATTTACTAGCCTAATATCTTTGATCCTAATTGGTCAGCTTATCATATTGAAAGATCTACCGAATCTGACCCTAGAGAGCCTTCTCATACCTCGTAGGGCTAGCTACGAGGTGAAATGGTTTGATGTAGCCTTGAGAGTTTGTCTATCTCAGCCTAGGTGAATTCCAAGCGCTAACACCAAGGACCAGTAAATTGACTTAGAATTAGATGTGCAACTATAAACTAAAACACTTATCCCATGAGGGCCAAGGGAACCCGTCCACCAAGAATACCAGTTCATTATGATAAAATGCACACTAATCCAAACACCAATCTGTGACAAGAAACACCACCATCAATTTCAAAAATATATGCATTCAAAATTAGCATAAAATTTTCCACAATCTATGACTTCATTAAATCTTCCCTACCAATCACATACTATTAATTTATCACCTCTCAGCGCAACGCTATAATGTTGTATTAATGGATTTTAGAAAAGAAATTAAAAGAATTAGTCAATGCTTGAAATTTCGATGGATTTTTGTCAAATTCTTACTTAAGAAACAAGCCAAATGAATTGAATGAGAATGAACTGTGATTTCCAAATAAAACCTGTGTTGTAATTAAGAAATAAAAACAGTTGAGTAGAGATATAGATTAGATTCCTGCAACAATTTCACTCACTTGAGAAAAGGGCTTGAACGAAGGGCATGGAAAGACATAGATAAAAATCAAAAAATCGTGATATTTATATGTTTGAAGAAGGATGGATGGTAGGTCCCTTGGTATTTCTAATACAAGTCTCCTTAAGATTTGGCTACAAATTGTACATGGTTCTTATTGGTCAAGTGCGACTTGGTTCAATGGATTTATTTAAATATTAAATTTGCATTAACGAAAAAGGGCAGACTTGTTTGTGAATGAACAAATGATTTATTTTCAGTATATATCAGTCAGGTAGGCTTCCCTTCTAGAGGAAAAAATTTGAGAAAAAGAGCCTTCGATCCCAGAAGTCAATTATTTAATATCAGTAATATCAAAATCCAAATAAGAAATTCAAAGGCACAAAACATGATAATGACAATGCCATAAATCAAAGAGACAACTCTACCTCATGTTCAAAAGAACAAAATTTTAGACAACGTTTTAAATAATTTTACAACCTCAAATATATTACACCTAGTTTAGACCCTTGGAGATATCAATTTGAATGACAAATCTAACTATTGTACCTTGTACTGATGTCTAAATAAACTTGAAACTAACTATAATACAGTATTTTGTCACAATTTAACATATGTCCTCATTGATGCATCATAATTTTACATAAAAGTAAGATAATAGTGCTCTTGTTGCAGGCAAATACATAAATTTACTTTATACTTTGAAGCACATAATAGAAGATAGCATAAATAGTACAAAGTTGAAACTAACTATAATACAATATTTTGTCACAATGTAACATATATCCTCATTGATGCATCATACTTTTACATAAAATTAAGATAATAGTGCTCTTGTTGCTGGCAAATACATAAATTTACTTTATACTTTGAGCACATAATTGAAGAAAGCATAAGTAGTGTTCTTTCTCACAGTAGGATTATGCCTTCTACACAACCAAAAAAGCTTAATGTTGGCCAATCATTAAGCTAACATTTTAGGAATGATTGATAGGAGACAACAAGAACTTATACTAGTGTTTATCATTTCATTCTATGCTTCTGTAAATCCCAGAAAGGAATTGAAATTATGTCTTTATCATGCATGATGATGAAGAGAGTTGCAATATAAGCATAGAGTAAAAGGCCATTTTTACAAGATCTTCTATGGAGAACTATCTGGTCCATGTCTAATATGAATTGGATTTTGATGAAGGGAACAAGGAAGTAGAAGATTATAACAATGTGCAGCTTCTAAGAGCATCAATCTCATGGATGCTTCTTGAGGCATAGTTATACATTAAACTGAGTTGACTCTTAGAACATTAGAAAGAATGAAATCTGTGGTGAAAGTTGATGTTTGAATGTTCTTAAATTGGTTGAAATTTGAAAATAGTTAACATAAATACTAATCAGGGACTTGTCTCACCTTTTAAAAATAAATCTCGCTTGCAAAATTTCAAGTGCTGCAAAGTAGGCATAATTATCGATATTACTATACCCCAAAACCTCGAAACCTTGTGTTCTTTTGACAAAGGGAAGGCACAGAGAGCTTCTTGACCACTTAGGCTGATTCACATTGACATCACAAGCCCATTCCCATAGCCTTCAATCAGTAAGGCTCGATATGTACTCACCTTCAAAGATGATTTCTCTCGCTTTAATTTGGTATTTTTTCTGAAATTAAAATCGGAAGTATTTGAATGCCTTATAGAATTTAAAGCACTTGCTGAGAATGAGTCTGGGTGTAAGATTAAGGTACTTTTTACTGATAATGGGGGGGAGTATGTCAAAAAATATGTGCAGCAACTTTGTATTGATGCAGGTATATAGCTACAACACATAGTGCCATATACACCACAGCAAAATGGTGTCGCGGAGAGGAAAAATCGGTCGTTAAAAGAGATGGCCAATTGTATGCTACAGTCCAACTAATTAGCTCCTAAGCTATGGGATGAAGCTATTAATTGTGATTCATACATTTAGAACTAAATTCCTCACAAAGAACTCAAAGGAACCACTCCATTTGAATGTTGGACCGGTAAGAAACTAAAAGTGTCGCACTTTCACATTTTTGGTTCACGAGCATGGGCTCACATTCAAACAGATAAGAAGAAGGCTTTGGAGCCTCAAAGTGTTGAATGTATCTTTGTTGGATACCCTAATAATGTCAAAGTATATAGATTACTACACTCTCACATTGAAAAGTTCCTTGTAGCTCAAAGTTTGAAGTTTGAAGAAGAATCACTGCATGATTTTTCGGCAAACCCTGCCAAGGAACTGCTTGTTGCCACTGATGAAGACGAGTCCAAAAATTCTTCGAGAACTTTAGAGCAGCCATCATAGAAGCCTCTTGGGTCTGATTCAAAGGATCAGGAGAAGTTCATGGCTGCTCCAACTCAGTTGTCAACTTGGGCAGAGAAAACCCTTCAAGATGCGGGTGAACTAGTCGGTGATCTTGCGGATGCGAGAAGGACTAGACCATAGTTTTTTGGGGCTCCTCAAGCCCTGGCTGCCACCAAACCATTGCTTCCCATACATTTCTATATGAAACTTGGTTCAAATCCACAATCACACTCTGAGGCTGCTGGAAACCTGCTTTAGGAGGCTGCCATGGATGAAGAGTACTCTTCTCTCATGCAAAACAACACGTGGGACATGGTTCCACTTATGATAGGAAGAAATCTTGTTCGATGTCGATGGATCTATCGAATAAATATTGTTGCAGATGGTGAGATAAGCAAGCACAAATCTCTACTTGTTGTAAAAGGATACTCATAGGTACATGGCATAGACTACACAGTGACATTTGCACCTGTTGCAAAAATGGACTCCATTCGACTAGTTTTAGCCATTGCTGCTTCTTGCAAATGGGAAGCTCATCACGTGGATATGAAGAGTGAATTTTTTCATGGATATCTTAAGGAGGAGATATATATGGATCAGCCACAAGGATACATTTATAAATATTCCCTCGTTTTCAGATTAAAGAAATATTTTTATGGCCTAAAACAAGCTCCTAGAGCCTGGTATGCAAAGATGGATTCTTTCTTGCTTTCCATTGGATTCATTCGATGCAAATATGATCTGAATGTTTATTTGCTGCAACATGATGATTCCATTTTTCTGATAGTACTTTATGTATATTATTAACTAATGATAAGGAACCTTACCTCAGCTATTGATTCGGAAAAATCAGCATTGCACAATCGATTTTCCATGACAGATTTGGGGCTATTGCACTACTTTCTTGGTCTTGAAGTTTCTCAGTCTACTTCAGGGATCAATACGGCACAGTCTAAGTATGCATCAGATCTACTTGTCCACTTTCAGATGACACAATGTAATCCAGCAGCTCCCTTTCTTTCGGGGATCAGATTTGAGGATGCAAGTACTACAACTTTGGTGGACAATACACTGTATCGATAGTTGGTTGGGAGTTTGTTGTATCTTAATCACACCTGACCTGATATATCTTTTGCAGTAGGAGTTTTTCCCAGATATATGCAAGAGCCCCATGAGCTTCACTAGAGAGCTGCAAAGAGAATCCTTAGATATGTGAAAGGTGTTAGAGCTTAGATTGACCTCAGGCTAAAGGGAGGCAATCCTAGGATAACCACAAACCAAGCTTAACCTGGTAGCTAGCCCTACCAAGTCAGGAGAGGGCTCTCTCCTTATGAATCTCAATCAAGATGACTGAATAAATATGTATTTTAGGCTAGGTATAATAGCTCTATGGTTTTTTGTTTTGATTTGGTTGTTTTTGTTGTTGGATCAAATGGAGCAGGCAGCTTTAGGTCGAGGAAATCAAGTCAAGAAGGTGGGTGTTCTATGGGGCGAGGTAGGTAGGTGCTTTGGCACTTGAAATTGAGTGAGATGGGAGGTATAAGACTGGTGAGGAGCTGAGGAGGGCATGCAAGGATCATGTATCCTTCTCAAACAGTAGAAAACATCAAAAACTAAATGGTTTCCCAAGGCAAAGCACTGTAAACAATGTATTCTACATATTTATCTTGATATCATTCAGCTAGAATAATTGAATTAGATTGTGGCTCACATACCACATGATAAAAACTAATAATAGAAGAAGAAACTATGCAAAAACACTTTACCACAAGTATCCCATAAAAATAGCTGCAAATCCTGGTTTATTTCCTTGCCAAACCGTTGCTAAAGTTGTACAATGAAGCTCATAGCATCCAAGAGAATCCAACCTTTACAAATGACTAAGAAAATACATAATATAGGCATCAAACAACTCATCCTGACCTTCAAGGGTCAAATCCATGAGAAGAGATGCAGTTTCAACCATTTCCCAACTAAGAACTGGAATATAGGCAATCAAACAACTTGCCTCTATAAGCATGGAAACTGATTCATTGACCCTCAAATTACCTACAACTAATGAATATACCCTCTAATATCATTTCACAATTAAATTTACATATCATGGCATTAATTACAATCATAAATTCATACATGAAGAGAGAAAAAGCCAACGTGCAGTGAAAATAGGCGAAAACTGGATTTTTAGGCAAACTGGTTCTATGCGTAACGCCGCTTCACAACCACTTTTGGAGGCCTTTCCCTTAGCCAAATTGAGCCCACGATAGCTCATTGGAAAGGAATTATTGTCGAGTTTTTGTAACATATTTAATTTTTTCATTTGGAGGTCATTTTCCCCCTCAAAATTGAAATCTTCCAAGGCTGCTTCTGTGTGTCCAAAAAGAGGCAGAGAGGTCATTGTTTGATAGTTGTTTGACCTTTTGGTGACCAAGTTTTGCTCCAAAATTGCTGATATTTTATGGTTTTTATGTTCTCATCATGTTGAATCCAAATATACAATCCATTCCTCCAAAAAGTGCTCCAAGGAAAAGTGCAGCGCCACCTAGGGCCATTTTCTGTTTTGAAAATTTCAAATTTTGAAAAAGTAAAAAATTTATCAAAACTTACCCATATTTGGCACAAGGGACCATCATTAGTTGCTTTGATGGGCTAGTGAGGCTTCAGCCAAGATTATAAACTTCTCTTGCTCCTTTTTTCTCCTTAAAGCCTTCTTCAACCTAGCCTTAAGTTTCCTCATCCTTATGTTGCATATTTTGTTTCGGGTCATGTAGTGGTAGGCCATGTGGAAAAGCATCTTCTTGTCTCTATTGGCCTCCTCAAGTAGCCCCTCAAGGTGTATATCAGCCCTCTCAAGCCAATTTTCCCTTTCATCCTCAATATCTTGTTCAATTGAAGTCAACTTGACCTTAGCTTTCTTAGCCTTTTGTTGGTTTTGTTTGATCATTTGCAGCTCCATGAGGACTTGTTTGTCGCTCAATTGTTTGTTTTCTTGCTCTAGATATTTGATGACCCACTTAGCCCTCTCTAAATTATCTGAAAAGGATTTTATCTCAACCTTTTTTTCTTTTATGATCATGTCTCTGGCAGTTTTTGGATCCTGAGTTTCCAAGTCAATGACATAAACCCCTTGATGAGTAAAGTATTGTAGTGGAAAATGCTATTCAACTTCTGGGGGTATGGTTTCTTCTTTACAAAAAGTGCCATATTCTCAATGTTTCTGAACATGAAGAAAGGGATATTCATCATTCTTACTCTATTGAAATGCATCAGCAGTCTACTGTGGTAGGCATACAATCGAGAGAACCTACCTTCACAAGTGAAGTACTTGATAATGATATTCATCAATGGAGCAAACCTGTCTTCCAAAAACTTGAAGGGGAATACTCTCTTGAGTTTGTCTTTGTATCTAGCCTTGATGTAAGGCTTATAGTACTCCTTATCAATATCCTGACCTTTGTTCCACTTTTCACACACATCTGGAATACCTGTAGCCTCTGAGATGAGAGCTGGTGATAAGGTGAATGTAATCCCAGCAATGGTTACTTCATTATTGTGCAAATGTGTCACAAACAACCTTGCCAACTCATGATGAAATTTAACCCTTTCTACCATTTCACAAAAACCAAAGCATGACTGGTGTTTAAAACAATAAATGGCAAGTGGGCAAGCTTGCAACTCCCTCAAACTGGTAGGATCCTCTCTGATAATCCTTCCTCCTTTATGAGGCTTCCTGTGTTGTATGTTTCTCTCCCTGGAACTATCACTAAGGGTGTCTTCTTCAAATTCATATTCATTGTCTCCTTCCATTGCTTATTGTGGTTGTGAGCACTTATGGACAATGATGGGACAGGGTGGATGAAATAAAGATGAGTATGAAGAGATTTTAAGAAATGAGTAGGGTTTAGGGATATGAATAGATTTTAGGGAGTGTAGGGTTTAGGGAGTGCATGAGGGAAATCAGATTCAAGAGATATGTATGAGGGAATGGGGTTTATTCTAGGGAATAATGGCAAGGATAGGGTAAGTAAAACAATGGAAAGATGATGAGAACTAGGGTTTCACCCTAGAGGCTAGGGTTTGAATTTTAAAAATGCTAAATAACAAGCTTAGAAAAAAAAACCCTAGATCATAAGATATGATGATAGTACTTACTTTTTAGAGAGAAAAACTGAGGATTTCGAGGTGATTTAGCAACTTGGGGAAAGATTTGGGCTTGGCTAGGAAGGTGCGCAGCACCTCCCAGGTGTGTTTCGCCTGTGTAATTTGACATTGGAAAACCCTGGCAGGTGTGCAATGCCTCCCAAGTGCATAGTGCCTCCCAGGTGTGCAACGCCTGTGCAATTTTACGCTAAAAAACCCTGTCAGGTGCACAACGCCTCCTAGATGCGTAACGTCGGCCTATAGTGCGCAATGCCATTTTACAGACCACTTTTGGAGGCCTTCCTAGTGTCAAAATTGGGCATGTGATAGCTCATTGGAAATCCTGTCGAGTATATTTTTCAGGACATATTGAATTTTGTAATTTGGAGTTCATTTGTCTTGTCAAGAGTCCAATCACCCAAGACTAGTCAAAATGTGCAGGATGAAGCTGCCAAAATGCATAGTGATGTTGCAGTCAACTTTATGAGGTGTTCTAGAACTCCAAATTAAGCTCATGATATCTCATTGGAAAGATATATGTGTCTAGTTATCATTTGACACATCAAGAAAGTCATTTGGTTATTCCATCTAGGAGAAAGATTGATTTTACTAAGGTCACTCTAGAGGTGCATCAACACTCCTGAGGCAAATGATGTTTTTGAAATTTCTCCCAAACCATGAAACCTGTGTAAAACTAAAATATTTTTTTCTTCTTGGGTCAATGATGGACAAAAAACTCTCTCTCTTTTGTCAAATTCATCTTTTCTTTCTCAGAAACATAGTTTGAAGAAAAACCGTCCCTTATGTGTGGTGAATGGCTTGTTCCTTGGAATGACTTCGCGACAAATGATGGAGACCTAATGTTTGATGATATGAAATGGCCTCATGCCTTCTGATATCCCTTATTCCTCGTCTACTTAGATATTTCTGATCCCATAGCGAACCCTAGCTCAGTGGGAGAGGAATTTAGGGTTTTAGTGCTTGTTTCTTTTTTTCTTTTCCATGTGAATTGGTGCTCATGATGACTTGATTTTTTGCGGTGGCAGGTGCTTGGAAACATCATTAGATGCTTAGGAGCAGAAGTAATTATTGGCCACCTCATGTCCTTTCTGATCATTATTGGCATGTAATCATCAAATTTTGACCATGGTGGGACCCTAAAACCTAATGAGACCAAACCCTATGTAATTGATGGAATGAACTGCAAAATGAACATGAATCATGACTAAAAAGTATGGAAGTAGATCAGCAAGTACATACCATGAGGGAAAAATTGAGGCAAACCCTACCATTAGTGGATCCATGACCTAATGGAATGCAACCTCATCAGAATGATACTCCTACTATGAAATGCAAAAGAGCAGATTTTGATCAGCCAAGATTTTCAACTTGTCTTTCTCCTTTTTGCTCCTTAAGGCCTTCGTCAACCTAGCCTTAAGCTTCCTCATCCTTATGTTGCATATTTTGTTTCGAGTTATGTAGTGGTAGGCCATGTGGCGAAGCTTCTTCTTGTCTTTTTTGGCCTTCTCAATCAGCCCCTCAAGGTGTATATGAGCCCTCTCAAGCCAAATTTCCCTGTCATCCTCAATCTCTTGTTCAATTGAAGTCAACTTGACCTTAGCCTTCTTGTCCTTTTTCCGGTTTTGTTTGATCATTTGCAGCTCCATGAGGACTTGTTTGTCACTCAATTGTTTGTTTTCTTGCTCTAGATATTTGATGACCCACTTAGCCCTCTCTAAATTATCTGACAAGGATTGTATTTTAGCCTCTTGTTCTTTTATGATCATGTCTTTCGTAGTTTTTGGATCCTGAGTTTCCAAGTCAATGACATCAACCCCTTGATGAGTGAAGTGTTGTAGTGGAAAATGTTATTCAACTGCTGGGAGTATGGTTTCTTCTTTACAAAAAGTGTCATCTTCTCAATGTTTCTAAACATGAAGAAAGGGATATTCATCATTCTTACTCTAGTGAAATGCATCAGCAATCTAGTGTGGTAGGCATACAACTGGGAGAACCTACCTTCACAAGTGAAGTACTTGATAATGATCTTCATCAATGGAGCAAACCTGTCTTTCGAAAACTTGAAGGGGAATACTCTCTTGAGTTTGTCTTTGTATCTAGCCTTGATGTAAGGCTCGTAGTACTCCCTGTCAATATCCTGGCCTTTGTTCCATTTTTCACCCACATCTAGAATACTTGTAGCATTTGAGATGACAGTGATTGATAAGGTGAATGTAATTCCGACAAGGGTTACTTCATTATTGTGCAAATGTGTCACAAACAACCTTGCCAACTCATGATGAAACTTAACCCTTTCTATCATTTCACAAAAACCAAAGCATGACTAGTGTTTAAAACAAGAAATGGCAAGTGGGCAGGCTTGCAACTCCCTCAAACTGGTGGGCTGCTCTCTAATAATCCTTCCTCCTTTATGAGACTTCCTGTGCTGTATGTTTCTCTCATTGGAACTGTCACTAAGGGTGTCCTCTTCAAATTCATATTCATTGTCTCTTTCCATTGCTTATTGTGGATCTGAGCACTTATGGACAATGATGGTGTTAGCGCTTGGAATTCACCTAGGCTGAGATAGACAAACTCTCAAGGCTACATCAAACCATTTCACCTCGTAGCTAGCCCTACGAGGTATGAGAAGGCTCTCTCGGGTCAAAACTCGATGGATTTTGTCAATAGGATGAGTTGACCAATTAGGAACAAGGATTTTAGGCTAGTAAACTGATATGGGGATTGGTTTAGAGTTTTTGGATTGTTTGGTGGCAATTGGAGGGAGTGCAATTCAGGGTGCGGGGATTGAGCTCAGTTTTTGCAGGTGATTCCTTGGGGCAAGGTAGGAATCTATGCTGATACCTTT